>CAUYPK010133532.1:0-19165 GCA_963574355.1 Loris lydekkerianus | reverse complement strand
AAACAATCTTATTGTTGTTTTTTTGTATATAAAAATAACCATTTTTTTCCATTCTTAAATTTGATATTGTTTTTTTTTTTTTTTTTTTTTTTTTTTTTCTCCAATAGGTTTCCTATCCTGGAAAGTGCTAAACAATAGTGCTAAACGATCCTTTAAAAGGTTGAAGTTACACAGAGTATATACTTGAGTTAAAATAAAATGAAATTAGAAATCAATAGCAGTAGGATGTTTTAGAAAATTTCAACTATTTGAAAATGAAACAACATACTTTAACAATTAATTGGTTAAAGAAGAAATCTCTAAAAATATTAGAGAATACAATATTACAAAATAATGCTAATGAAAATACAACCTGTCAAAGTCTATGTGGCGATTAAAGTAGTGCTTACAGGGAAGTTTATAGCTTTAAATCCATATAGTAGAAATAAAAAAAGTCTCAAATCAAAGACACGAGGATCCACCAAAATGCTTGATAAACAAAGAGCAAGCCAATATAAGAAGAAAGATTAAATAGTAAAAATTACAGTGAAAAACAACAGACTGGAAAGCAAGCAAATAATAAAGAAATTCAATGTAGCCCCAAAACTAATTCTTTGAAATGATCAACTAAATTAATAAACACTTAGCTAGATTAAACAATTTTAGAAAGAAAAAGAATACAATTTAAATGTTATTACTATGTATTATGTGGCCATTAAGAGAAAAGAATGTTTGCAAGATTAAAAAGGAATTAAGGAGAAATTTGAACATTAAAAAGAAATGTGAAATATGAGCAAGTATAAAAACACATTCAACAACTTGGATGAAATAGCTAAATTCCTTGAAAGACTAACTACCAAAGCTCATTTAAGAAGAAATGGCCCAAACTGCAGTTGCTGGTGTTGATGTGGAGAGAAGGGAACCCTTTTGCTCTGCTAGTGGGATTGCAAACTAATACAACCTCTATGGGAATTCTCAAAAACTAAATTAAAAGTCAATCTTTTATTTGATTCCACAATCCCATCACTAGGTATCTACCTAGCAGAACAAAAAGCATTTTATCACAAGGACATTTGCCCCAGAGTGATTACTGCAGCTCAGTTCATAATTTCCAAGATGGGGAAGCAACCCAAGTGCCCATTTGCCCATGAATGGATTAACAAACTGTCCTATATGAATACCACGGAGTACTATTCAACCATAAGAAAAGATTGGGACTTTACAACTTTGTATTTACCTGGATGGAGCTGAAACACATTCGTCTTAGTAAAATATCTCAAGAATGGAAAAAAACTATCCAATGGACTCAGTACTAATATGAAACTAATATATAAACAACTACACATCCACATGAAAGAAAAAACACAAACACAGTCGAGCAAGAAGGAGAGGAGGGAAAGAGGAGAGGAGAGGGGAGGGTGACTGGTGGGATCTCACCTAAGGTGCACAGTGCCAGGGTGCTCACCACACCTCCTGGGTGAAGGGCTCAACTACAATTTGAACTTCACCTTAGAATTGAAAACAATATAACCTAAACATCTGCACCCCATATTAATTGAAAATTTAAAAAGTTAAAAAAAAAAAAAGAAGAAATGTAGGTTAAATAGTCTCAACTCTATTTAAAGTTCTGAATTTCCAGATGGTTTCACTAGTTAATTCTACCAAATATTTAAGGAAGATATTAAACAAATGCTACTAGAAAGTAAAAAGGTGAAAAAAATTCCCTCAAACATTATGAAGCCAGCATTACTCTCATAACTAATCTGAAGATATTGCAAAGTGAAAACAAAACAAAAAACTGCAGATCAATATTCCAACATAGGTCTTGAAACCCTAAAAAAATTTTTCAAATTGAATCCAGCAATATTGTGATCAGCTGGGGTTTGTCACAGAAATGTAAAATGACCTTAATTTTCAAAAATCCATCAAAATAATTAACCATATAAAGAGAATAAAGTAAAAAAATCATATTACCATTTCCCTATATGTAGAATAAGATTTTTTTTAAAAAAATTTGACACCTGTTCCTTATAAAAATTCTCAGAAAACTATTAAGAGTTATCCTTAATTTGATAAAGATATTTATGAAAAGCCTACAAATAACATACTTGGGGCGAAATATTGTACAATATCCTCCTGAAATCAGGAAGAAATGAGGATTTTCACTTGCAATATTGATAGGTTGATCAGTAAACTCTGAAATAGAGCAGGCATAGTTCACTACATTTTGAGCCTAAGGCATTCCATTTTGGCTGTTCAGTGACCTCTGCTGAAACTGCCCTCTTCTGGGAGCCAGACAGACAGAAGGAGGAAATAGCAAACACAGGGGCTCCAGGGGAGCTAAACCATAAAGGAACAGAAGGGTTTCAGCTGGACGCCAGCTGGAAACATACCTGTCAACAGTCACTTGTGCACTGTAGTACCACTGTCCCCCTCATACTCTACCTAAAACCTTTAAAAGAGAAGCACTCTTACGCTTCCTGGCTGTGAGTCTCAGCCCGCCTTCATGGAAGTGCCAGATAAACTTTAGCTATTGCTCTACACCTGGCTTGGTGACCTGATTGAGTCCACTGCTACCTTACAACTATTTCCTATTTCTTTTCAATACTGCACTGGAAGTTTTAGCTACTGCCATAAGGCAAGAAAAACAGCACTTCTTCCATTTCAAATAAGGGAATAGACCACATTTTAAAATGTTTATGGAAAGCATGAAGGTGTACTGCTTGGGAGAACTTGTCATTCATCTCCAAGTAGTATATGTAGCCCTCTGCCTGCAGCTTTTAGCAACTTTAGAATCCATGACAACTTTCAAACTAAGGTCATCTCTTTCTTGGCAATCCCCAGACAATGACAGGGTATGGTGGTGGTACTAAAGCTTGATAATTTCAGCCCAACATGAGACTCTGGTAGTGAGGACATCTTTGCTTCAGAGTGTCCCACTGGACTGAGATTTTGTCAGGTCCAGAGCTTTCCAGCTCAGTGTAACTTCACTCTCTTTTGTCATCAGACTGAACTCTGATCTTAAAGCTTTCCCTTTCATGCTTTGCTTTTTGCCCCAGGTTTTAATTTGCCAGGTTTTACTTTCCAATAAACCTCTTGTGTTTTAAACTCTACCTCACAGTTTGCATCATGGAGAACCCATTTGACAGTTGGTACCATGATTATTTTGAAAAAGCAGACAGAAAAATAGGTTGCTCATCTACTGCCTGATAAAAAAATGAATATCCCAACCTAGGTGTATGGCAGAACATAAATTATCCCTGGCACATGATGGCAACTCAATTTCTTAAACTTTCACAAAGAGAATGTTCCCATAGATGGGATAACGTGGCTGATGGAATGATTCAAGCTTTTTAAAGGGACAGAGGAGGGAGAAAAATGCATAAAATGATGATAGAATTTGCTGGTTGTTAGCAAATTGCCTTGATGCCCTACAGAGGGACGTTGAAAAGCTGAAGGCAGTTAAAAAACAATTGAAAACTTAATGTGATGATTCTTGGATTTTTTTGGACACTCACAAAGAGGTCTTTATCTCCTGCAGGGGAAAAGTAAAAATAGGTGAAGACCCAACTTAGGATTTAAAATTAGAGCTACCAACTGCAAAAATGATTGAATGCTCAATGGAGTTAAGTTTGCTATGGCAAGATCAGGAACCTGGATGGGAAAACCTGGGGCCAGGACAGATAAAATAGAGACAAATAGGTAAACGCCCTTAAAGATATTGACCCTATGTGAATGGCCAACAAACACATGAGAAATATACTCATTGTCCCTAATCATGAGAGAGATGCAAATCAAAACCACCCTGAGATATCACTTAAGTCTAGTGAGAATAGCCCACACCACCAAATCCAAAAGCTGTAGTTGCTGGATGTGAAGAAAAGGGAACACTTTTTTGCTGATGGTGGGACTGCAAACTAATACAGCCTTTATGGAAAAAAACGGGGGATCCTTAAAAAGCTAAAAGTAGGCCTTCCGTTTAATACTGCAATTCAATTACTAGGTATCTACCCAGAAGAAAAAAAATCATTTTACCATTCTGTACTAGGATGTTCATTGCAGCTCAATTCATAATTGCCAAGATGTGGAATCAACCCAAGTCCCCATAAACAAGTGAATGGATTAATAAACTGTGGTGTATGTATACTGTGGAATACTATTCAGCCATAAAAATGAAGACTTTACATCTTTTGTATTAACCTGGATGGAGTTGATGAACACTCTTAGTAAAGTATCACAAGAATGGAAAAGCAAGAATCCAATGTACTCAATACTGATGGAAATCAATAGATAAACTACACTCCTACACAAGAGAAAAACACAATTAATATCATTTATTTATTTTTTATTTTATTTTTTTGAGACAGAGTCTCACTTCATCACTCTTGGTAGAGTACCATGGCATCACAGCTCACAGCAACCTCCAGCTCCTGGGCTCAAGTGATTCTCTTGCCTCAGCCTCCCAAGTAGTTGGGACTACAGGCACCTGCCACAATGTCTGGCTATTTTTAGAGGCTGGTCTCATTTTCTTGCTCAGGCTGGTCTTCAACCTGTGAGCTCAGAGCAATCCACCCACTGTGGCTTCCCAGAGTGCTAGGATTACCAGTGTGAGCCACCACACCTGACCAACACAATTAATTTCAAGTGGAAAGAAAGGGAAAGAGAGAAAGGGGAGAGAGGGGAGGATAAACTCTCATTTAATGGGCACAATGTAAGGATATATAGCACATTCCCTGGGTGAAGGGCTCATTTATAACTTCAACTTAACCTAATAAACACAAACAATACAACCTAATCATTTCTGCCCTCATATTAATCTAAAATAATTTTTTAAAAAATATTGGTTTTGTGAAGTTCTCTGAACTTTCAGAGGTTAGGAGATGCCCACCTCTCCTTGTTAACAGTTGGGTACGCTTTCCATTTAGGAGGATGCTGTGGAAGCTTTTCCATATAAGGCAATGGGAAGTATTTTTCAGTATCTATCTTCTCCTCTTCTGATTATTAGGTTTAATACACAGTATAAACCAGCCAGGCATGTGAATCTGAGAGGGGAAACAATTTTCTTCTTGTCTCCAAAGAACTGGAAAGAATTAACCAGCATTTAAAAGCTGGGCGAATACCCCTGAGACTAGATTCTGAGGTTGCTTGATCAGGAGAGCCAGAAGATAAGATTGCGTAAGAAAGAGATTATTGCATTGAAGTGTTGTGCCCAGATCTCAAAATCCCTCACAAAGACCACCAGGGAGCTGAGTCCAATGCAAAAGCAAAAGGGCCTTTTATTGCAAGTTCGAACTTGGGCTCCCGGGGACTCTGCTGCAACGGATCCAAGCCAGGAGCCCCAAGCTCTGGAGCAATGGGTTCTTATGATCCCATACAGTGGGTGGGCGTGCACAGCTTGAAACAAGGGGGGTGCTTCTGGATTGGTTAGGTGGAGGGTCCCTGATTGGTGGGAGGTTGTCTCATGATTTCGGGAAATTGACTGGGCTTGTACTGAGTGAGATGGCAGAGAAAGCGAAACTTAACTCTTAAGATGACGCTGGTCTTGTTCTTTCAGAAGCACACTTGTGGAATTTAGGGTTTTAATACCATGGCAAAGGTGGTATGGTATGGTACAAACTCTTTCCTAGGGTGGATTCTAAAAGACTGAAGATCATGATGGCCTACACTGGACAGAGGTCACATGCCTGAATTGCTGTGGAAGATGGTGGCTGGAAGGGTTTTAAAGGCTCATGGGAGTAAGCACACTACAATGCTATTATATCAAACTAGAATACCAGCAGAGAGGATTATGTACAACCGTTAGGTTTGCCTGAGGATTATTGTCTGCTGGATAATATGGAAGACACACTATTTACCAAGGACGTCAGGAATATGCCCTTAAGAGAGTTTCCAGTATCATCAAGATTAGTGGTGACTTTTTTTCTGCAAGACAGGCTGACTGCAGGAGAGGTGGTTTTGGAGCCTTGTGGCTTGTTAATAGTAAAGGGGATGATTTCACCTCAGATAAAAAAGGTCCAGTGATAGTGCTTATCTGCCAGAAGCTAGGACTCTCAGTTATTGTAATGGCTGGCAAGGCTGGAGTGCTAAGACTTAAGCAGAAAGGAATTGTGGAGAGGGTTAATAAAACATGGCATTCCAATGAGTAAAACAGAGCAGATAGCTAGTAAAGATACTTTTATATATTCTTGTTAAATATCAAATAATTCAAGACAAAGCAAGAATAGAAGAGCTGATGATGATTTCCCCTGAAAAAGCCTGACCCAAATGCCTGAGTTTTTATTTCAGACTCAGAAACCATTTACTGAAGAAGTGACACTGCCCAGAGGAGGAAGTCTACAAAACCACGACAAGTGCATATTGTAATGAAGCTTCCAGTCTTTCCACCGAAAGACCTATGGCTATTTCCTTGAATTAATATACATTGGAGAAGGATGAATACCCAGACATTTTGAGGATTACTAGATAGAGGCTTTGAGCTGACACTGGTATTTAAAGACAAGAAAAGTCAGTGTTGAACCATGTTAAAGCAGAAGCCTATGACGCCAGATGGTAAATGGAGTCCTGGCCCAAATCTGGATTACAGTTGGTCTACTTGTTCTGAATAGCTAGTCAGTGGTCACTTCCCTTGTCTCAGAATATATTAATGAGAGTAACATAAGTGGCAGTTGGAACAACCTCAATTTGAGTCCTTGGCCTGCGGGGAAATGACACCATAACGGAGATGGTTGTCCTGTCTCCATTGACTAAAGAAGAAATAAAAAGCAGTCTCTTGTCCTAGTGGTGTGAGGGGGAGTGGATAGAAAGAATTGGTGCTGTCTTTAAGAATCTTAAGGATGGAGGGGTGATGTCTTATTTTGTATGTGCTGCTATAACAAAACCTGAAACTGGGTAATTAATAAAATGTGGAAATTTATTTTTCATAGTTCTGGAGGCTGGAAGCCCAACATCAAGGCGCTGGCAGGTTTGATATCTGGTGAAAGTGAGTCTTGGCTTTCCAAGAAGGTGCCAGGATGGTCTTTTGCTGACTTCTCTGGAGAGAGTGGGTTTTGTGTCCTGATTGATGGCAGGCACTCAGATAAAGGAAAAAAGAGGGCTTGAGCTAGTTTCCTCTAGCCCTATTATAAAGTCAGTAATCCATTCATGACTTAATCACTTCCCAGGACAGTCCCATCTCTTAATGCCAACACAATGGGGATTAGTTTTCAACAGGACTATGGCAGGGGATGCACATTCAAATCATTCAAATAATAGCAGGTGGCATCAACTACTGTATCTGCATTTAAATAATCAGCTTGGCTCTTACAGAAACAAAATGGATTCTGGAGATTGACCATAGACTTAACTATAAGATTAACTGACTGGGCTGAATCACACCTGCTGTGCTAATCATGGCACATACTACTTGAGTAAATTAATATGATTAAACATTTGTGGTATGCCTTATTTTCTATTCTAGTCAGGATAGGGAAAAGTAAACATTCACATGTATGTAGAACAGACAAAAATATACAGTTAATATTTTGTCCCAGAGTTGTTCCAACTCTCCCACTGTATAATATGTCTTAAGCACAAAAACATAAACCATAAAATATAGGATAAATCAGAAGTTATCAAAATTAAAAACTTTCATTATTTCAAGATAACTATTAAGAAAATTAAAACTTGAGATATATAATGGGGGAAAATATTCACAATAATTTATATCTATATATTATTTCAGATTAATATGATGGTACAAATGATTAGGTTACATTATTTTTCTTTATTAGGTAAAGTACAAGTTGTAGTTGAGCCCTTCCCCAGGTAGGGGTGTGCTGTGTAACCTTATATGGTGCTCATTAGGTGAGAGGTTACCAATCTCCCTCTCTCCTCCTCTCACTTTTTTCCCTCCTCCCCACCACTTGAATTTAATTTATTTTTTCTCTCGTGTGGAGGTGTAGTTGTTTATCTACTGGTTGCCTATTAGTATTGAGTACATTAAATATTTGCTTTTGGAATCTTGTGATACTTTACTAAGAAGAATGTTCTTCAGCTCCATCCAGGTAAATATGAAATATGTAGTCTCCATCTTTTTATGGATGAATAGTATTTCATGGTATACATATACCACAGTTTATCAATCCATTCATGAGTGCTTGATTCCACATCTTGGTGAGTATGAATTGAGCTGCAATGAACAGTCTGGTGCCAATGTCCTATAATAATGTATTTGACAAAGAGGGCTGGGTGTGGTGGCTCATGCCTATAATCCCAAGCACTCTGTGAGGCCAAGGTGGGTGGATTGCTTGAGCTCAGGAGTTAGAGACAAGCCTGAGCAAGAGTAGGACCCCATCTCTAAAAATACCTGTATGTTGTGACGGGTGCCTCTATTTGAGAGGCTGAGGCAAGAGAATCGCTTGAGCCGAAGAGTTTGAGTTTGCTGTGAGCTATGATGCCATGGCACTGTACTAAGGGGGACAAAGTGAAACTCTGCCTCAAAAAAAAAAAAAAAAGTGTATTTGACAAAGATTTTATGTCCAGAATATATACAGGACTCCTATGTCAGTAACAAGATAAGTGCTTTCTCACCCAACCAAAAAATGGGGTAAATTATTTAAGCAGACAACCAAGGAAGACACATGAATAGATAAAAAGTACATGAAGTGATGCTCAAGGGACATTAGTCATCAAGGAAATGGGAACTGCTACCCAGACGACTACACACCTATTAGAAAACTGATAACACCAACTGTTGGTGGTGGTGCAGATAAGCATCTAAAACTCTCACATATGGATTGTACAAGTAAAAAAAAAAAAAAAAGCATATAACCTCCTTAGAAAACTTGTAATCTCTTAAAATGTTAAACACACATCGACCATATGAGCCCCATATTCTAGTCCTAGGTATTTTCTCAAGAGAAATGAAAGCATATGTCCACACGAAATCTTGTTACTGAATATTTATAGCAGCTTATTCTCACTGGCACCAAACTGGGAATACCACTTGTTTGACACATGAGACATGAAAAATAAACTAATCTATAGAAACAAGACTAGAAGTCCTTTTATAATCTATCTCTAGTTCTTGGGACTTAAAGACATTGTAGAGGGTGGTAGCAATTATAGTGGGATTTATACAAATCTGTATAAATGTCTGTCAAAACCCATCGAATTATACCTTTCAAATGAGTGTAATTCATTGTAAATAAACTATACCCCAAAATTGATTCTTTAAAAAATCTATAGCAAATTCCCATATCTTTGGGATAAAGGTCAGACTTGCTCTTTAACCTAAAATCCTTTCTTAATGAAGCCTTCCCGACCATGGCTCTTGTCTCAACTCCTGGCACTTCCCCATGTAAACCACACACAGAGGCTTCCATTTTACAAGTGCAGAGTGCTGGTCCCCTTCACTGCGCTTCCACATCCTGTTCTCACTGTACACAGCATTTATCCCTCAGAAGATCTTTTATTCGTTCTTCCAGAACCAGCTCAAGCGTAGTCTGTTCCAGGAAATTCTTAAGGGTTCCCTCAGGAGCTGGGTGCCTTTCCTGTATTGCCCGGATGCCCTGCTTACCTCTCACGCAGCACACGGAGTTGTCACTGTTGCTGTGCTTCTCAGCCACTGAGGTTTAAATCCTGTGACACTGAAATCATCTTTCTATCCTCAGGGTCTGGTCTGGAATAGAGTAGTTATTCGGATATTTAATAAATATTTTCTGAATAAATTATTATATGTAAAGATTAAGGCTTGTGGAATTTACACCAGTATTATTTGCAAGTTCAAAGAAATGAGACACTATAAAAAGCTTCTGGAGTGAAGATGCTCATGTGTGATTATGGAAATTAAGTGGATTACCTTGTGAACTCTGCCTCCTTTTCCCGCGCACTTTCTTCTTATATTACAAGACTACTCCATTCTTAATTTAAGCACAAAACAGGTAAAACCTGACTATGGCCCCTTCACAGAGATACGGTCCATTCTTAGAGATGCTTAATCTCAAGTGGTCTGTTCTTCAGAGCACTCTTCCCCCATGCTGAAATGTGGCTGGCCTCTGGAGTCTTCTCTCTTACCCTTTATTTCCATTATATCATGCACAGTACATTTCCATTCTTGTTTGAAACCTCATGATCTTTTTTGGGTTTGTTTAATCGAGATTGCTTAATAAAACGGTAGAATTTCAGGCCTGATACTTGTGAAGAGTGACGCCTCATCAGGCTGACAATGGAAGTATTTTGGAACCACCGTTAATGCCATTTTTAGGGACTTAACAGTTGTATGGAATGCTAGCAGCTTATACAACTTTACTCTACCCAAGATCTTTTTCTTGCCAGAGTGGCAAACTCTAGTCTTCTAGACTTTATTCTAGAGGACATGATTGCTGTAGCCAGTACAGGTGCTTATGCCTTTTATCCATAAACTGAAAATGATCTTTTTTGCCTTTTTCTTGACACACGTGATTTGCTTTTCTAGTTGGATCCAGGCAGTGCTTATTTTTCTTTCATTCCACACTTGTCTTTGATTCTTTCTTCCCTCCTCTCTCCTCTGCATCTCCCTCAGTGAGATCCCAATGAAGAGCTCGTAAAGATTTTGATATATTCTACTTTCTGTTTTGTGGTGTGGTTTTTAATAGTTTTTTTTTCTGAAGAATGAAAAAAATCATTATTATAATTACTAGGGATAATAACAATACAAATGATTGTTAATAATAATAATAATGGTAATAATAAGTGTTGCGTTTATTTGCCTTCTTGAAGGAGTGGTGTGAATACTATAGACCATTATTTTATAGAGCGCTCCTTTGAAGAAATACTCTGTAAAATATAAAAATCTTGTCTAGCATTTTTATTGGCATTAAAGTACTGAATTATTTGAAACAGTTGATGTGTGAGTCTTTATTCTTTTTGTATCAAGAACACAAGCCATATGAATTGATTCTAGAATAATACTGTGTTAAAATCATATCAATGACTCAATTATTCCTTCAAAAAATAGTTTCAAATAAAAATCTCAGAGCCTTTATTTTTTAGTGGTGTTTGAATGTTTTTTAAACAACTCAATTTTCTGTATTGTTAATATACACAAAAGGACCTTATCTTGTTTTTTTATACTATTCAGTGCAGGATCATCTGGCAATCCATCACTCCCACTTGTGACAGAACACGGAAAGATCACTGGAGTTGTCATTTTTATGACAAACTCAAACAATGCTCTTGCATCAATTAAATTTAGAATCTCCTCCAAGTACTGAAAACATAAACTTATTTAAAGCCAGTATAAAATATACAACAGAAATAGCTCTGCTTTAGCATACTATATACTATACATTTTTTAGGATGTTTAAAGTTATACTAAGATGATCCATGGAAGAAGTATATTTTCTTGAAAATACAATTGACTTCATCACAGAGATAATAGATGATCATTTAATCTGCCCATGTTCATAAACATGCAAGATCTATTTGCAGGAGGGAAATTATTTCTAAATTAAGCAATGGGTGAAAAAATGACACCAAAATAAAAGCACTTTCTTTGCCAACTTTACTTCAGAAGCTGCAAAATCCTCATACATAGGATCAAGGTGAAAAGGAAATAGGCTTTACCTGAACCATTGATTACTCAGCTTACTTGAAGATTAAACTGGAGATTCATTTAAAGAAGAAGAATCTCAATGACTAGATCAGATGAGAGGGTTTAGGAGGCCAGAGAGGTTACGCAGGTTAAGCCACAGACCAATAGACAGGGATGGCATGGTGTGAGGGCGTAAATTTAGGAGCTTGTCTGGGAAAGAAAAGAAGAAATGCAGCCAGAGATGTAGTTGTCTTATTGGAAATAAGAGAAATAAATTCATTAGAAGCTGGAAAATATAGGGTGAATGACAATTTGATACCAAAGCTTACCAACTCACTTAAGTCTCCATCAAGTGTGCATTTCTCAGGAGGGGTTATTCCTGGTTGTTATAACTATTCCTATAGTTATTCATATAAATTTTATGATATAGGACTTAATTAAAATAATGTGTATGTGTTTATTCATAACACATTTAATTTTTTTTAAATAAAAACAATCAATTTTTTTCATCAAAAATTTTTTCTTTTTTTTTTAACAAAGTAAAAGAAAAAAGTGGAGACTGGTGCAGTCACTCACACCTATAATCCAAGCTTTGGGAGGCTGAGACGAGCAGAATTCTTGAGCTCAGGAGTTAGAGATCAGCCAGAGCAGGAGCAGAGACCCAGCCTTTACTAAAAATATAAAACTTAGCCAAGCACTGTGGCAGGCGCCTATAGTCCCAGGTTCTGCGGAGGCTGGGGTGAGAGGATTACCACAGTTTGAGGTTGCTGTGAGATATGATGGTGCCACCATGCTCAATCCCAGAGTGACAAAATGAGATGCTGTCTCAAACAAAAGAAAGAAAGAAAAAAAAGTGTAAAGGTGTAACCTCTGAAGCTGTCTTCACATGGAAATATTCATTGCGTGCTATTTCATTTATTTACTTAATTAACCTATTGCCTTGAATTTTTCATTGGCATTTTCTGTTTCAGTATGTAGGGAACAAATAAAAACAGAAGTTTCTAAATGTTGGAAGATTTAGATTAATCTTTAGATTTATTTTTTCCTTTCCTTACCCATATTTTCAACTTGACCCCCAGTGCTTCTCTTTGGGAATCCCGTGGCCAACCCTGAGCCACTTCTGCTCTCATGCATGCCTCACTCGGCCACTCACACATTACTCCAGTTCCGTGCCTTGTGCTGCTCCAAGTTCCTCCTGAAAAAAAAATACACCAGGAGGTTTCTATTTTAAAGGGGAGAGGCCAAAAATAAACAGTGCGTTTCAAACATTGTTATCTACTGTCAAGAAAGTAAAATAAAGTGATGAAGTGATGTGTAAAAGTAGCTGGATTGCAGGTGGGCAGTCTTTAGCTTGAGGTCTAAGATTTCTCCAAAGAAGTGACACCTGACCTGACTTTTCCAGCATCCCAAACAGCAAGTGTAGCTGAAGTAGAATAAGTGGAGTATGATCAGAGACAGAAGGAAGGCCAAAGGAATTAAACAGGGGGTTAATATTACAGACATGATGTCAGTAAGATAGGCAGGATCACATCCAGGAATTGCTCATAGCCCATAGGGAATTTGGATTATATTTTAAGTGCAGTAGACAAGCCAAGCTTTGTTGCTATTTTACAGAAGATGTTTACCTTAGCTAAAGTGATATATTCTATTTTATTTCTCTTTAAAGATAGATTGCAGAAAGGCAGGAATAGAAACAAGGAGATGTGCTGTACCTAACTGAGTGATTCATCATATAGGTGGAGATACAATTAAACCAGGTGTGGTGCCCATGAGGGGGCTCTACCAGCTGAAGTCAGAGCAGGTAGTTACAAAATTTGGTTTCAAGGGTGACATTTGCATCAATGTGTATTCCCTTTTTCCCTTATACGTGACTGCTGTTAAAACCAAAGTTTTCCTTTTACTTGTTTATTGCTTGGACTAAATTCTCCCTTTTGAAATGCAAGTAATATTCTGAGAAATCCTACATCAAGAAATTAAAATAAATTTAATAGTCATATCATTACTTGCATATCACCAAAAATTCCCTTCACAAGGGAAAACCACACACAGAGGAAAACACACAAGAAGATAGCCTTGCCCATTCTTGATCCTTTGATTTGCAGAACCCACTTGCAGTAGATTTTCTGTTCTTTTTCATTGCAGTATTACATCTTAGCTACTGAGAAAGTATTTGTTGACAAATGTTGTTGCATTCTCGTCTTAGCTTAGCAGTCCAGTTCTGCCACGTCCTTAACTCACACAGCTTTTTCAAGAAGCCTGCTTTTGGATGTTCACCTTCATACATGATGAAGGGCTATATTCTTTTTCTGAAGGGTAATGAAAGACAATGATGATTTTGGGAGATTGTTTTACATTTAATTCCTTTGAGTCTCAGCGTATAATATTGGCCCACCTGCCGTATTTTGAGCAAAGTATTGTATGTTTTATGAGACGCAGCTTGAAAGAATAACAAATTCCACAGTAAGAGTTTTAAACGCCAGTCCAAAGTAGGGATTCTAGCAATGCATCAACTGGAATTTTTAAGCATCTATTGTAGGTAAGCATGCTAAGTACCCTGGAGAATCTAAGGCCTTTGGGACACACCATCTATCCTTATAAAATTATAGAAGATAATGTTATGTATTATTTTGTAATATGAGTGATATAGAATGTTGCTAGAAGTGTTCAGAAGCATTCAGGGGAATTAAGGGCAATTATGAGAGAGTCAGGCAAAGTATCCTAGAAATTGTAGCACTTAACAGAATTCTGAAGGATCCAAGTTGTTCTCCCAAAGAAGGATGGCAAAGATGCATGATCATTGAACCATCAGGATCAATAAAAGTGTTGGTCCCTCTATATTAAATCTTAGGAAAACTAACATGGGAAATTCTACAAATATTCGTGGAAAATGTGAGAACCTTTGCATTTGGGATGTCCTATACCTGGGCTTCTAGACAAGAATGATGGAAGTATCCTATTAACCTTCCTATTAACAGTCCAATTCTGCCATGTCCTAAACACACAAGTTACTGTAGACTGGAGAATGTCAAGCCAAAGCCAAAGGGAGAAACATTTAGTGCTGAAGTTTTATGTCAGAGGGTGTGGGTACTGACAGTAATAGAAGGTCTTTGTTTTTCCTTATCTTGTTAATTATATGGATTCTAATTATTCTAAAAGAAGTAGACAGTTTGTGTAGTTACACTATTAAGAGAACTAAACATTGTTTTAACTTGTGACATAATTATTCAAGCACAGGTGCAAAATACAAAAAAGTACACTTTTCCAATTGTGTGGTCTGATGGGTATGTTATTTTTAGCCTAGAATAAATCACAGATTTTTCAGGATGGGTTACTATTGTAGTCTGTAATAAAGAATGAGGTGAGGAATGGGTCAGTTTTTCCATATCAGAACCAAACATCTGTTTTGTAAGCCTTTCATAGATTTGGTTTTAAATTCAAAAGGGGCCCATGTAGAGTTTTTTATTCTATTCTCTAAAATGAAAAAATATGCAGAACTGTATAGTGATACAATGAAAATAAAGGAATTATATTAGGATAAAAACACATAATAATGTTATGCAAATTTGCTAGAAATAAAAGTATTAATAGCTGTTTTAGAAAACACTTTCAAATTTCCCTATTCTAAGTCAAAAAGTAAGTGTCTTTACTACGTGGGAATCGACTGGAATTATAATGATTAACAAAGCCCAACTCCTATGACTTATGACTTTATAAACACACACGTGACTATAGGAATATGTCAGATGCACAGGGCAAGAGCAGCAGGCCAGGGCAGGTGAACATGCCATAGGCTATCCTCATTTTATTACATTTCTTTTGGTTTTGCCAAAACCAAAATTAAATAACACTTCCCTTTCAGAGCAGCAAATATACTTACTAAAAACAACATAAAAATAAAGGAAATTGACTGTGGACGTTGTATAACTCTAAGGAACAGAAAATGTATGCAATTTTTATTTATTGTTTATTTGGATTTGTATTCCAATAGTGAGATTAATAGACTCTAGGATCTAGTATATTTTAGCCTTTTCTCTTTTTTAGAAAGAGACTGATTTATCTTTATTTTAAAATGATGGCATTGAAAAATTTAATCTCTTTTGAGAAGCAACAGTGTATTCTGTTGCACATTTAATTGATATGGTCCCTACTTAATGAGTCTTAAATAATTACCAAGTGAAGTGAGTCATGGAGAAAAGTAAACACATTTTATACTAAATATATATATTATTTAATATATGTATACTATTCCTATTCTTTCCACAAAGAAAACTCAAATTCTAATAAGAACCAACCTATGTCTGATGTCAGTCAATAGAATTTTCCTATTTTGTGTTTTAGGGAACTATAATATACTTTCTGGAAGAGTATTGAAGAATAAAATAATTTCTTCTGTTCTTTGTATGAATTCTCCTTTTTCTAACTCTATTGATTCCTGGATATCCTGATATCCAGCATAAAATAATTGACGACACTGAAACAGATATAGAATCACAACATACTAACCCTGAGCATAGTGACGATAGCTGCACCAAAAAGGGAAAGAGAATTCTCCCAGATACCGTGTAGCTGACCATCCACAGCTCTGCACGATCTGGAGAGAGCTCCCTAATGGAATGACTTCATGTAAGCTAGTGATATGGGCTAAGTATGAACTAGGAATTGAACCAAATTATACTGGTAGCTGACATCTAGAAAGTGTTTACTCTTTGATAGGTACATACACACTCATTTAATGTAAACAAACTAATGGTGTAGGTATTATGAGTAACCACAACTTACAGATGAGAAAACCAACCAAAGCTAGATTAAATGCCATGGCTAAAGCCAGCCAGGTATAAGTTATCAAAGATGGAATTAACATCTCATTTGTCTGGCTGCAGAGCCTGCCCTGCTACCCGTGCTGTTATTCTGACTCTGCACGTGTGTTCCTAGGCTCCTTCTATTTCTGTGATTATAAAAACATGATACATTCCTTTTCCTTCAAGAACTCAATCAAGAAGTGTCTCTCACGAATAAAAGGATATGTTTTTGGAAATATATCTTTATCCATGCAGGTCTGGAAACATATCTAATAATAAAGTTTGAAAAGTAAAAAGGAGATAGATAAATTATTTTGGCTAGGATGTGTTAGTTTTCAATAACCCAAACTAAGGATGGTTCATTATCACAGGTCAAGACAACCCTTGCCAAGATGTTTGTTGGTATTTGACCATGAATCATAATATTTATAAAATTTAAAACTTTGGGGTGAATTCTTCTAAATTTAAAATTATAAGTTTGCTTAATCACCATGAGTATTGCTGATTTAGTAGCCATATCATGAAATTACAGATTAAAAAATTTTTTGAGCTGTGACTACAATAACTTTTTCCTTTTTTGGAGCTTACATAGTGTGTTCTCAGAGGCTTTAAAAAACAATTTCCAATCAGCTTAAAGATGTGCTAATATGTCAGTAAGTTATAGAAAGCAAATGTGTGTGTATAAATATGTTCTGTTATTGGAGATAGAGAAATGAAAGCCAAATAAATATTAAATAGCATGTTCAATGTCAATGAATAAATTGGAATTAGAGTGCTGAATTACTCTTACACAAATGCTTTCCACATCATTTCTCTTAAAACCATGGTAAAAGCTTGTCTCAGAACTGAGCGCAAGTTAACTTCTTTAATTCACCTTCTTACCCAGGAAGGCATTAGTTTGGATTAAAAATCAGTAGTTTGAAGAACATTATCATTTAAATGTTGGGCAAAGAAAAATATGACACAAGGATAATAATGAGACACAACTAGTGAGAGAAGAGGAAGACTATCAGGTGGTAGCTCTGGGAAATTGGCCTTCTTAATGTTGAAATATGCCTAAAAAAATGGAATAAAAGTAAAAACTTTATAGGAGATAACTAATCATGCCTAGAGAAATTTATAACAACACAAATATAAGCAATAAGGAAATATTAGGATAAATTAAAAAATAAGTATCTAAAATCAATAGTCCTTTTCAACCATAATAAGTTTAAGAAAATAAAACCAAACACAATCAGAGGAAAGAAATATCAAAGATCAGAGTAGAAATCAATGAAATACCAGAAAACTAAGAGAAATATCAATGAAGCAAAAACCTGATTTTTTGAAATGTTAACAACATTGATAAAACTTTAGTTAGAATAACAAAAAAAAGTAAGAATAAAACATACCAAAGTATTATCAAACCTAATTCTACAAAATACAAAAGTAATTATATGACACAACCAAGGATTTATTGAAGGAATACAAGGTTTGTCTGACATCTAAAAATCAATTAATAAAGCAATCCATATGTAAAATGAAGGACAGATACTGCCCAATCATTTCCGAAGATATAGAAAGGGCATTTGACAAAATACACAACGTGTTCATAATTATAAACTGTCAAAATGCTAATCATTGAGGTAAATTTCCTTAACCTTCTAAATGTCATCTATATAAAACTATGAGCTAATATGATATGTAATGGCAAGAGACTGAATATTTTTCCTCTAAGATGAGAAATAAATCAAGGAAAGACATTATACAAGTACATTTTCACCATTTTTATTCAACATTAGATAGAGAATAGTAGAAGAAGGCATAAGTGTACTCTGTTAAAAAGGAACAGGTAAAACTATCTTGGTTTACAGAGATGAGTCTCTATGTGCACAAACTCATAAAGAATCCAAAAATAATAATAGAATTAATGAACAAGTTTAGCAATATATTCAGGGCACAAGATCAGTACACAAAATTAATTCTATTTCTAATTCTAGCAATGTATTTTCTAAAAATTAAGTAAACCATCCCATTTGTAATAACATCAAAAAGAATAGCACATTGATGAGTACACTGTAGCAGAAGAGGTGCTGTGCTTATATACTGAACAATGTAAATCACTCCTGAGAGTAATTAAGGAAGATCTAAAATAAATAAAGGGAGAGGCAAAGTACTTTCGTTGATTGTTTATATACATTCATTGGTATGTTAAGATCGCAATATTTTTCAATTGATTAATAAATTCTGTACAACCCAATAAGCTTTTTAATAGAAACTGTGATGATTAGATAATTAATGTGGAAATGCAAAGACATGGATAGGCAAAACAACTTTCAAAAAGACCAACATTTGAAGCTTGCAGTGCCCATTTTTTTTTTTTTTTTTTTTTTAATTTTTTTTTTTTATTGTGGAAAAGGGGCAGGGAAAAAAGGCAGGGGAAGAGGTGAGTGACAGGGTCTGGCCAGTGGCATGGTACCACATTGACTGTATCTAGGTAGAGGCAGTTTCAGGCTGGGCCTTGCTGAGTCGTTGCTATGCGGAAGTAGCTCGATGGATCTGCTTCTAGTCAGGCTCGAGGACAGTTTAAGCCATTCACATTAATGGAGACTATTGATAAGTCTGGAAAAATTTTGGGTATCAAGTTTTTCAAAAGTCCAGTGGCCATTTTTAATCCTTTCACAAGTGTGGAAACTGGAGCTCGATCAAAAGTTTCTGAGTGAGTTTACTTTTGTGGTAGAGGATTGGGTTGGTCATTATGGAGGATAGGTCTGAGGATATCCTGAAGAGCTGGTTTGGTTATGGCAAATTTCTTCAGCATATGAATGTCATTAAAGTATTTAATTTCTCCATCATA
>CAUYPK010133530.1:0-16374 GCA_963574355.1 Loris lydekkerianus | reverse complement strand
ATTTATATTGACTTTTGGTAACAATTTTTTGAAATATACCTTTTTTTTTAATACCTGAATTTTTTTGCCCTTGTATCAACATCTGGCCTTTTTAGGCCCCCCCCCCCCCCCCACACACACACACACACAGCCCAGCCTCTGGTACCCACCATTCTAGGTATAAGTTCAGATTTTTAAAATTCTTCATGTGAGTGGAATCATGCAGCATTTGTCTTTCTATGCCTGGCTTATTCTACTCACCACAATATCATACAGGTTCATCCATGTTGTTGCAAATGACAGGATTTTCTCCTTTGTTAAGTCTGAATACTATTTCATTGTATATGTATTTTAATTACATATTCATGTGTTCATGGACCCTTAGGTTGACTTCATATCTTGGCTATTATGAATAAGGCAGCATTGAACATGCAAATGAAGATATCTCTGATGTATTGATCTTTTGGATATATACACAGTAGTGGGATCATATGATAGTTTTATTATTAATTTTCGAGATACCTTCAAACCATTTTCCATAAAGTCTTATACTAATTTACATCACCAAAAACAATATACAAGGGCTCCCTTTCTCCAGATCCTTGCCAACACTTATCTTTTATTGTTTTTAACATCAGTCATGCTAACATGTGTGAGGTAATGTTTCACTGTGATTTTAATTTACATTTCCCAGATATTAGTGATATAGAGCATGGTTTTTCTATATTCCTGGGCATCTATATGTCTTCTTTTGAGAGTCTGTTCATGTCCAGCGTCTATTTTTAAACTGAGTTGTTTATTTTCTTGCCATTAGATCATTTACAGGAAAAGAATAACATGGGACAAAGGTAGTTATTCTCGATTGCATTGTCATAACTTGTTTGTATATCATATACATATATTAGTAAGTCAATAAATATATACTTTTAGTATATTTTTTAAAAAATTATTAATTTATGGAGTAAAAGTATAATTTTGTTACATAAATGTATTGCATAGTAGTGAGTCAGAACTTTGAGTTGCTCCATCACCAAAAGTGTATGTTGTACCCATTAAGTGACTTTTATCATTTGACCCTCCACGCATACATATTTCCACTGTCCATCATTCCACACTCTATGTCATGTATACACGTTATTTAGCTCCCACTTATGAGTGTAAACATATGGTGTGTGTCTTTATGTGTCTGAATTTTTTTGCTTAAGATAATGGTCTCCAGTTCCATCTTCGTTACTCCAAAAGACATTTTTCAATGGCTGAAGAGTATGCCACTATGTGTGTGTATATATACACACATGTATATGTAAATGGAATTTATATTTTCCATTTCTTTCCTTTAGTTATCCATCAATGGATACCTAGATTGATTCCACAGCTTTGTTACTGTGAAAGTGCTGCAATAAACATACAAGTTCAGCTACCTTTTTGATATGATGATTTATTTGGGGTAAATAACTAGCAGTGATATTGCTGAATCAAATGGTAGCTCTACTTAATTCTTTGAAAAATCTATATACTGTTTCCATAGAAGTTTCACTAGTTTACAGCATCATTATAGGTTTGTAAGCATTCCCTTTTCTCCATATCCTTGTCAACATCTGTTATTTTCTGTCTTTTAAATAATACTCTTTCTGCCTTGTGTAAGATGATATCTTATTGTGCTTTTAATTTGCATTTCTCTGATGATTGGTGATGATGGGCATTTTTTTTCATATGCTTGTTTGGTTATTTGTGTGTCTTCTTTTAAAGAATGTCCTTAGCCCAAATTTTATGAGCTTATTTTTATTGTTGCTGTTGTTGAATTGTTTGAGCACCTTGCAAAGTGCTTTGTGTTCATATCTCAAGATATTTCCATTATAATATCACTTTCACACAGTTTGTTTCTACATTGATCAGCATTCTCTTTATGACCAATGTTAAACCTCTTTGGACTTACATAATCAAAAAGGAATAATTATAAAAAGAATACTGGGAAAATCTCACATAATTACAGATTGGACAAGATATAGCCTGGCCTCAGAATCTCATGGGCTTGTGATTCCAACCGTTCATGTCTTCTCTGTTTTTCTCTGAGGGTCCACTTCATTTCTTTATATACCAGACTGGCTTCCAAAGCAATTGGTGAATGGGGTTTCCAGCAATTTCTAAGTTTCATATGTTATAACTTGTACCATCAGAGAAAGTCTATTTCCACTTTCTGCATTCTAGCTTCAACAATTTGTGGGAAGGTCTAACTGGCCACTCTTGGGTCAGATACTCACTGAATGCCAATTAACTAATGAACATTATTGGATTAATCACCAGCTAATGATCATAGGAGGAGGCAGAGTATGGGAGCATTGATAATAGGCACTCATTTTTTTCCCACAAATATCATTGACTAGGAGAGAAAGGATTGGCATTACTTAGATCAAATGTACTGGGAACAGAATATTATACATATCACGAAGGAGTGAATTTTCTAACTCATTATTTGTGCTTAGTGTCAGTATCATTAATTTGTTTAAAAGATATATTTAGGGGGCATTATCTGAGCTCACACTGCTCTAAATATTGAGATTTCATTGATGACTAAGACAAATTGCCTGCCATTGTGGAGCTTACAATAAGCAAGGGAGATAAAAATACGCAATCAACCAAAAAAGAAGAAAATTATAGATACTGATAAATGCTACAAAGAATCTTGAGATAATATAGTAAGAAAGAATCGATAAGGAGTTCTCCAGAGTGACGCAAAACCTTTAAAGATGGGACATTGAGAAGACCTGAATTATAACATGGAAACAAAAGAGATTCCAGGGAGAGAGAAGGGCCAATGCAAAGGCTGTGGGACCCACGTGGTCAAGTAAAGTCCCTGCTTGAGGAGCTCCCAGTATACCGTGCTGAGACTCCATCCCTGGTAGCAACCATGACTCTCTTTTTGTGCATCAGAGAATCTTGGTAGGAATTCTCTGTTGATAGTAATGCTGGTAGGGGAATCTTACATCTCAGATATGGCTCCCATCAGTCCCATCGCACCTTGAATACTTTTAGTAACAGAAAATTTACTACTAAACAAAACTATATTTTAATTATCATTTAATCTATCTGTAATGAAATCATTTCCTATTTTAGGAAAATGCAAATCTCTTTTCATATTTCCTGTCCGTCAGAGAGTGTGCTACTTTTCTTAAGCTGGATAAATCTATTTCCTTTTCTTTCCAACTGTCTGCTAAGTATTTGAAGTTAATGCCACATCATCTTTAATTTCTTCTCCATCATGAGAAGCACCCCAGATTTCTCTATTACTTTGCAGGGGTAAGTTGTGAAGATCTTGACCATGATGAATAACTCCTCTCTTTTTTAAGGCTGGTGTCTAAAGACAATTCTGACAACTGTCATGCCCTGTAGGATAAATACCTCTCTTGTTTTAGACTGAAGACCTTCATTAGTGTAGCCAAATAATTAAATAAACATGGCAGGATCAGCACACTATTGTTCCATGTACAACATCCACTGAAGCCCGGAAGAAACTTGCCTTCCTTGTCTAATCCTTTAGGACTTAATTTTGGCATTAGGAACCTCTGTGTGGCACTTCATTTTGTGAAATAAGCCCAAATATTCTGTAGCTGTGATACACAGAGCACTATCTCACACAATCAGAATTATTAGAGTGCCTGGAACTTTGATTAAGTGGACCCCAGTCTCCATTTCCCAACTAACAAGGACTAAAGTTTCTTGCCAGAAAAATAAGCTGCCAGAAAGGGTTTAGAATACATATAGATTCTAAGGGACATTTACATTACCCACACATACACACATGTGCACATACTTACATGGCTCAATGTAAGCTACTTTATTATATTATATGAGACAGAATAACTAAGTATTAAAAAGAAACCTTGGTGATACTCAAGGGTCACACTTATCCAGTCCAGAGATAAATTAACTATCTTTAATGAGGTGGGTTTACTGTATCTGGGGTGTAGCATTATTCACTTTAGAGAACAATTGCTGAGTGAGAGAAAGATGGCGGCTGAGTAACAGCTTCCCTGCAACTGGGCACCATGATTCTGGGGACATAAGACTCCAGGCATCTCTGGATGGTGAGATCTGCCTAGAATCATCCCTTTTAGGACACAGGGAGTCAGTGAGAGACTTCTGGACCCCAAGAGGAAGACAAAAACTGTCATACCCTAGAAGACCACCTGTTGCCCAGACAATATTCAACAAAATATATATACTGCTTTTTTTTTGTTGTTGTTGTTGTTGTTGTTTGTTTGTTTTTTATTTTGTTGTTGTTGTTTTATTTTTTAATTTCAACCTTTTCCATACCGATTTTTTCTTTTTTTATTTTTTTTCTTTCTTTTCTTTCTCCATTTTTCTAGTTTAAATACAATGCCCTATTGCTGCCTTTTTCAATAATTAGAACTTCATTTTTGCGAATGTTTTTACCCCTATTATTTGTTTTTTCACTCAAATTTACCCCATAAAGTTTTCTGTTTGCTTGTTTTGGTTTGATTTATAGTATTTTTGGCTTTCCTCTCTATCTTATTCATAATAAGTTATGATAAATGTATTAACCTGGGGTGGTTTATGTTCACATGTTCAAGTAAAACATAAAATTTCAACAGAATCAGAGAAGCAAAGAGACTTTGTGTCATCCTTAATCATACCTGACAGCCCTATGCATGTTTTCTGCCAGTTTTTTGAGCATGGAATATCCAAACTAGTTTTTGACAGTGGTTTTGACAGGTTAATGCAAGGTTACTGTTTGGGGTAATGTATTTGATTACCCCAAATACTTTATTTGTCAGAAACAATTAATGAAATCTGCACACGTCCATACTAAAGTTCTCTGAGACGTGTCCAGTGAGAAAGCCAAATAAAATCTTGGAACAAGTCTCTGCTCCATGGCACGGGCCATCCCATGTACTAGTATAAATGACTTAAAGATCATTTATCTTGTCCCATCCTCCATACAGACTGACCCTGTACTGAATAATCTCCTTTCCTCTCTTTTGGTGAGCAAGGGGAACTTTAGGTCAGGTGGAGCGCATGGCCTCCCTCTTCCATCAAACATTTTTGACAATTCTAGTCTTAAAAGCCCTTCATTATTCATTATCTAAACTTATTTTGGAGTTAATGTCCATCTCAAACAGTTTAGCCATTAATGACCTACTATTAAATTTTATGAATTGTACACATTTTTCCCAAACACTGTGTTTTATTGAAATATAGGAACCGTACCTATTTTCCAACAACTCATGTGCTTACCACAAAGCCACATCGTGAGAACTCAGTAAATGGCCATTCATTAGATAGTTGTAAAATTAACAAAGAGTGGTGGCATCATTATTAATACCATAATGTCAAGCACCAAATGCTGCTTTAAAAATCCCAACATAATCTTTAAATACAATAGCTACTCAAGAACCCTGTTGTGTATTGAAAATATATTTTGGGAAATAATTACAGATAAAGTTCTAGATAAATGAGCCTATGTTCAGTTATTCTGGGAAGTGCTTAATATTTTCAAATATTGTGATTCACTGTTTTGATGCATAAAGGGCTTTTAGGAAGCTACTGCCAAAAGTTGTTTACAGAATACAGCTTTGTTCCTATGGAACATGAGCATTTCAACAAAACTCTCCTCCTGACCTCCCCTCGCTCCTTCTGGAGGCAGGTACTGAGCATATGAATTTTAAATAACTTCTTAAATCCATTCATGCCTCATTCCTTTCAGAAGAACTGGTCTGGAATTAAAAAATAATAATAATAGAGGAAAGTTACAAAGCCATTAGAGAATTAAAGGGAGATTTCTTTGGGTATAAAAATGAGGGATCTGTTACTTCTAGCTGACATGTATCTTAAATTGGTTTGTAAGCTGCCTTGAACCATGGCCCAAACTTGGTTTATCATCAATCCCTTTGGAAGTGACTGGCGCATAGAGGTTACTCTAAAGAGATACACACTGCATTCTTTTTATTTACCCACCATTTTTTCCTAATAGACACAGTCTAAAAACATTGTGGATAAACCAAACAAACAAGCAATCAAAACTCAATTATTTGGAAAAAGAGAGAGAAAGAAACAGACATAAGGAAAAGCACCCAATGCAAGCAAAGCAGATGTCCCTGGTGGCCCTGGGCTGGGACCTTGGCTGTAAAGAGCTCTGACATTCAGGATACAGAGCGCCATCTCGTGGTCTAATTTCCATACCAAACAATCTACATTTTCAGGCTCAAATTCATTCAAATGAAATTAAAATGGGGTTATTTCTGTTCTTTTATTTTTTGTTTGGTTTCATTTTTTTAGTAGCATGCAATTCTCCAGTTCTGAGATACGTCTGTGGAGACTCACCAACAGCCAGAAAATGTTCTGTGCATATGTAAAATTCAGACTTTGAAGATTCATGATTCTAATTTCTGAAGTGTTTAAAAATATCTACTATCTGTCACAAAAGTCTAATCGCATGAGGTCTTAAAAAAAAGCTTTTGAAGAATATGTGTATCATATCTAAAATTACAAGTTTCTATGTCAATACATAAAAAGCACAAGTGCACGGCATACACAGAGTCTGTTCGTGCAAAGTACCCATTTTCCTGACTTTGTATTGAATCTTTTTTTTTTTTTTTTTTGAGACAGAGTCTCACCATGTTGCCCTCAGTAGAACCCTGTAGCATCATAGCTCACAGCAACCTCAGACTCCTGGGCTTAAGCGATTCTCCTTCCTCAGCCTCCCAAGTGGCTGGGACCACAGGCGCCGGCCACAACACCGTGCCATTTTTTTGTTGCAGTTGTCATTGCTGTTTAATTGGCCTGGGCTGGGTTCAAACCCACCACCCTCAGTGTATGTGGCCAGTGCCATAACCAGTGTGCTATGGAAGCCACCTTGTATTGGTTAATTTATACTGCAGAAGGAAGGGAGTGGAGGGAAGGAAGGAAGGAAAGAGGAGGGGAGGGCAAACGTCAGAAGAAATACCCTTCATTTTGGAGAAATCTGGGCATATTTGCCAGTGTAAGGAGTGTGAAGAGAGTTCACCTTTGCTCTCTGAAGGTTCACTGAAAAATCAATTCACAAAAGGCAAATTAATTGGATAAAAGGCATAAAAAATTATTTAACATGGATATACAGGAGCCTTCAGAATAAAAACTCGAAGATATAGAGGAAACTGTCCATTTTTATGCTTAGGTTCAACAAGGACAGCAGATCAGAAATGTATTGAGCACAAAGGGTGCTCTCTAGGTGGCACCTGTGGCTCAAAGGAGTAGGGCGCCGGCCCCATGCTGCAGGTGGTGGTCCGTTCAAACCCACACCGGGCCAAAAACTGCAGCAGCAGCAACAAAAACAACAGCAAAAAAAAAAAATTAATCAATTAATTAATTTAAAAAGTGTGCTCTATTGCAGGGTGTCCAACCTTTAATCTATGGGCGGGGCAGCATGCTGATTTTGTGAAGATTTTTTTTTGCTTATCTGTGATATCAGAAATTACAAAAAGGTTGCGTGAACTTTCTTTTGTTAATCAGCTGTTCTCAATGCTTGTGTATTGAATGTGTGGTCCAAGACAACTCTTCCTCTTCCAATGTGCATCAGAGAAATAGAAAAATACTGGACACCCCTGCCTAATGCTGAGAGACTGGATGGGAAGGCCATCAGGCCATCCTGCCTAGATTCTTCTGGACTTCCCCCAGCAAGCATTCCCTCTTCCCGGTATGGTGCAGGGCCTTCTCTGAACTTGGGCCTTAAGAGTTACAGCCAAACAAGGTAGGTCAGAGAATTTCTTTATGGCCAGTGTTTACACAGAAAGGCAAAGGGAAGTCTGAGGACTATGTCTGGGTTTTATGTCTGACTTTGGAGAAAGAGTTCTAGTTGTTATGTTCAGCCTTGGGGAAGAGGGATCTACTTCTATGGCTAGCCTGGTGGAGGAGGGGGGGATGAGGTGTCAGAGACAAGAGGGCAGGAGAAGTCAGAGAAAGCTTCTACTTCTGAGATGATCCTGAGCCCTTTATCTTGGGCTGTTTTTTTCTGAGTAATGACACAAGGAATATGGAAGCTCAACATCAATACATTCTTTACGGCAATGATACCCATTATGTGTTGAGCATCAGCCATACGACCATAGGTATAAATGAAAAAGTTTACAGAAAGTAAAAATTATTGTTTCCAGATGTTGGCATGGATGTGGAGAAAAGGGAACACTTCTACACTGTTGCTGGGAATGCAAACTAATAAGTTCCTTTTAGAAAGATGTTTGGAGAACACTTAGAGATCTAAAAATAGACCTGCCATTTGATCCTACAATTCCTCTACTAGGTATATATCCAGAAGACCAAAAATCACATTATAACAAAGATATTTATACCAGAATGTTTATTGAAGCCCAATTCATAATTGCCAAGTCATGGAAGAAGCCCAAGTGCCCATTGACCCACAGATGGATCAATATATTGTGGTATATGTACACCATGGAATATTATGCAGCCTTAAAGAAAGATGGAGACTTTACCTCTTTCATGCTTACATGGATGGAGCTGGAATATATACTTCTTAGCAAAGTATCACAAGAATGGAAGAAAAAGTATCCAATGTACTCAGCCCTACTATGAAACTAATTTATCGCTTTCATATGAAGGCTATAACCCAATTATAGCCTAAGAATACAGAGAAAGGGGAAAGGAGGGGATGGGCGGAGGGAGGGTAATTAGTGGAACCCACTTATGGTGCATCTTATAAGGGTACATGTGAAATTTACTAAATGTAGAATATAAATATCTCAACACAATAACTAAGAAAATGCCATGAAGGCTATGTTAACCAATTTGATGAAAATATTTCAAATTGTATGTAAAACCAGCACATTATACACCATGATTGCATTAATGTACACAGCTATGATTTAATAAAAAAAATATTGTTTCCAAATATATACTCACAATAAAAACATAACCAAGATTATTAATTTTATATATTGAATTTTACACAATCATATCTTTCAAAGTCCACATAAATTATGTATATTCCAATAGTCTAACTTATAAAGCATCAAGGTGAAGATTGTTAAATTTTACATTTTGGGATACTTGTATTTTAAGAATTTTTTTTTCAAATTTGTACTATATATTATATATTTGGAGACCCAGGCTGGAGAAATGCTAAGATCTCAAGAGATAAAGTTTGTTTGCACAAACATCAAGATTTCCAATAAGCAGAAATATAATTCCATGAAATTCTCTGTCATCAGTATGTCTATTCCACTTTCTTTGCCCAGGACAACTCTCACTTGCCCCAGAAGATTTATATCACTTGCCAAAAAGAAAAAGAAAAAAAATTCCAACCTTTCATATTTAAAAAAAAAAAAAATTCCTTTTTATGCCCCTATTAGCAACTGTGAATGCCTCTATCTCTTAATGATCCTCAAATTTAAGTGCACATTGGAATCATTTATGTGACTTTGGAAACGATCAGAAATTTCAATTTATTTGGTCAGAATATAACCAAATCCCACTAAATTAATTTTAATGACTTCTATATAATTCCCTCCCTTAACTAACTACATAAGCTTTTGAGTTGTTTCTCAGAAGTGGTGAATTTTCTACAAGGCAAAGGGGCTGAGATTCTAATGGCTCCTGGACAGACTTCCTGGCAAGATTTAGTGCTCTACCACCTGCTCCAGTGCAGCGCCTTGTTGGACACACTAGGATCTCCCTCAAGCTGCATGGCCCTCCTTTAAAAGCCTATGATCTATCTCCATTAGTCCGAGAGATGAAAGGGCAGCTTCTCCAATTCTCTTGACAAGGTATCTGTTGTATCAAAAATTCCTTTCTTCCTTGGCAGTCCTTGTTAACTCAATAATTGGATCTTTGTTCAATAAGCAGCTGGACCTAGACTGAAATCCCCCTGTGGTTTTGACAACAAAGATGAAGCCTGGTTATTGAAATATTAAGAAAATATTCCAGCAACCAACTTTTAACATTATGGCCATCTATTCTTTCATTTACTCAAGAAATGAAATGGAGAGTTTGTAAAGAAAAATCAAGTAAAGTAGAAGATGTTAAAGTCTTTTGTAAAATTTATAAAAGTCTATGAAATTTCCAATGAAATTTGAAGGACTATTAATGATGAAGATCCTTAGAATAGTAAGTATTAATTTGATGCAGCCATCAGATCATTTTAGAAGGAACTAACCTAGAAAAAAAATTTTTCGTATCATTAACTAATCAGCCATAGAAATTTTAATAATTTTTATTTAAAAATAAATTTATATTTAATGAAGTTATAATAATAATGTTAACATTACCTGAGCTCTTAATATTTGCCAGGCTGAGGTAAGTTCTATGTGATCATCAGATACTACTGTAGATAAAATTCCTGAAAGTGTAAGTACATTGTAGCCTTTTAATAAATTAGTAATTTCTTTTTTTTCAAAGCAAATAATTATTTAGATACTGGTATGTACTGGAACTTTTAGAAGGCTAGAGATTTTGCAACAATAACACACACAACTTCCTTCAATGGAGACTGTGTTTTAGTAGGAAGAAGTATAAATAAGCAAATAGGCAAGCCAAGACAACAGATAGGGACAGTGTTATATGAAGAATTAAATTATACAATATATGATTAGTAACTGGTTGCCTAGAAAGTAAGATCTCTTTGAGAAAGTGGCTTGTACATTGAGATGTGAAAGTATGAATAATATAAGACATGCACAAACCAGGAGAAAGGGCAAAGAACAGGGGCAGGGGAATGAACAAGCTAGCATGAGAAGCTCATGAAGGAAGACTAAATGCGACATATTGAAGAAGAGAAGAAGCACCAGCATGGCTGCAGGAGTAACAAGGAAAGAGGAGTAAGAGGCGGACAGAGAAATGGACATTTAAGACTTTATAACATGAGGTAAAAGCTTGAATTTTACTCTAATTTGAAAAGTTGAGAAGGTTAATATGGAGTGGATACAATGTCTGATTTTTTGAAAAATAATTTATATCGTAGACAACAGATTATAAAGAAACAAGAGATATACATACAGAGATCAGTTTGAAAGGCAATGGTTTAGACCAGGCATCCTCAAACTTTTTAAACAGGGGGCCAATTCACTGTCCCTCAGACCGTTGGAGGGCCGGACTATAGTTTAAAAATAAAAACTGTGAACAAATTCCTATGCACACTGCACATATCTTATTTTGAAGTTAAAAACAAAACAAGAACAAATACAATTCACACTGCCACATGTGGCCCGTGGGTTGTAGTTTGAGGACCCCTGGTTTAGACTAAGAGAAATATAGATGATAGAGGCAGAAATGGAGATAAGCAGACATAGGGGGAAGTTATGCTTTGGACTTAGATTCAGTAGAAGTGTGGATGGATGTGATGGGAGAGAGAGAGGCATAAAAGAACAATTTGGCCTGAGAAACTGAGTAGACAGTTCTGCCTACTGATTTATGAAGACCAAAGAAAGGGTGGGCTTGGGAATTGGAAGTACATTCCACAGCTGGAACTTTAACATGTACCTTCTTATACCAGGGCTATAGGAGCCATCCATATGTTGTCAACAAGAAATACACCTATAAAAACACACAGGTTGCAAATAAAGTGATGGGAAAAATTATCGCATGCAATGGAAACCAAAATGGAGAAGGGATATCTATATTTCAGTCAGACAAAATATTTTTCATGAACTATAAAAAGATACCAAAAAGGTCATTATATTATGATAAAATGGTGAATTTAGCACAAGGCTACAATAATTCTAAATATATGTACACCCAATACTGGAGCACCTAGATATATAATGCAAATATTATGAGATCTAAAAAGAGAGATGAACCCCAATACAGTAAGCATTGGAGATCTCGACATTCCACCTTCATTTTCAGACAGGTTATCCAGACAGAAAATCAACAAAGAAGCATTAGACTGAATCTTCACTATAGATTAAACAGGCCTAATAGACACTCACAGAATGTTTCATCCAACAGCTGAAGAATACACATTCTTCTCCTAAGATCATGGATCATTTTCAAGGTTAGACCATATGTTAAGCCAGAAAATAAGTCTTCAAAAATTCACACACACAAACACACACACACACAAAGATAGCATTCCAAGTATACAACAGACAATTAAGCTTGTGAGCTTATCTTAGAAAAAGTGCTGCATACCTCATTACTGAATATCATTATGGTCACCTTACAAGTATTCCCCATGGGAAGCTATGTACCAATGGCAGCACCTAGTCCACCCTTTAAAGCAGTTGGGAAATCCTTTCCTGTAATGGCCATCAGAGTTGTTTTTGTATTGCCCTTGCTCTTCTGAATGTCATCAAAATTTTATGTTCAATATTTTCTTCATCTTTGGATAAAGAAAAAAGTCACTGGGAGCTAGGTCATGTGAGTAGGGAGGGTGTTTCAACATAGTTATTTGTTTATATAAATGACACAGACAGTGTCATTGTTGTGATGTAAGATCCACAACTTTCTCATGTCCAGATTTTCAGCTATGGTTTTCCTGTTGCTCTATTGATGTTTACTTGTTCTGCTAGACATCGTGCAGTCAGCCAGTGATTTTGATGTACAATTCAATGAATGTTCTCAATGTTGTCATCAGTTCTGCTCATTACTGGCCAGCCTGATGCCACTTTTAAGAAAGGCATTCAAAACATTCTTAAAAAAAAATGAAAAATGAAAACACAACATAACAAGATATAATAAAAGCCATAATAAGAGAAAAGTTCAGAGCAATGAGTGCTTACATCAGAAAAACAGAAAAGTGTCAAATAAAACTTAGTGATGCATCTCAAAGAAATACAAAAACAAGAGCAAATGAAACTTGAAATTACATGTTTTAAAAGAAGGAAATAATGAAGGTTAGAGCAAAAATAAATAAAATTGATACTAAAAACGATACAAAAGCTCTATAAAACAAAAAGCTGTTTTTCAAGAAGATAAAATTAACACACTTTTGTCGATACTAATAAAAAAGAGAGAAGACCCAAATAAATAAAATCAAAGGTGAAAAAGGAGTGATAGCTAGTATTGTAGAAATGCAAAAGATTGTTGGAGACTACTACAACTAATATAAGCCAAATAAATCAGAAAATGTAGAAGAAATGGATAAATTCCTAGACATATACAACCCACCAAGACTGAACCAGGAAGAAATGGAAGAAATTCAAAACTTGGATAAACCAATTACCATGATATGGAAGAAGCAATATAATGTCTCCAGGCACAGTAGCTTCATGCTCAATTCAAGAACTAATACCAATCTTAGACTATTCAAAAAAAAAACAAACAAAAAATGAAGATGAGAAAATACTCCCAAAATCATTCTATGAGGTCTGTATCACCTTGATATCCAAACCAGACAAAGATACAAAAAAGAAAGAAAACTATAAGCAATATCTCTGTAGAATATGGATGCAAAAATCCTCGACAAAATACTAGCAAATTGAATTCAACAATACATTAAGAAGATAATTTCACATGATCAAGTGAGTTTTATCTCAGGGATGATCAATAAATACAATATATCACATCAGTAAAATGGACAAAAACTATCTGATTTTTGCAATTGATGCTAAATATTGTTGAAATTTAACATTTCTCCATCATAAAAATTCTCAGAAAACTGGGTACAGAAGGAACTTATTTAAACACACCCACAGTAAATATCATACTTCAATATTATATTGAATGAAGGAATACTGAAAACTTTCCTCTAAGATCTGGAACAAGACAAGGATACTCACTTGCCACCACTGTTATTCAACATACTACTGGAAGGTCTAGCTTAATGAATCAGACAAGAGGAAAAAAGACATTTACATTCGAAAAGAAGATGTCAAATTTTCCTTGTTTATATATGATGTGATCTTATATTTAGAAAAACTTTAAGTTTTCACACACGCCAAAATTATTAGAACTGGTAAACAAATTCAGAAATATTGCAGTTTCCAAAGACAACATCTAAAAATCAGTAGCATTTCTATATACCAACAATAAAAAATCTGAAAAGGAAACCAAGAAAGCAATCCCATTTACAATAGCTAGAAGCAAATAAAGTGCCTAGGGATAAACTTAGGAGTACAATGAAAACTTTAAAAACACTGATGAAAGAACTGGAAGAGAGCACAGTGAAATGGAAAGGTATTCAATGCTCATGGATTGGAAGAGTTAATAATGTTACAATGTCCCTATTACCCATAGCAATCTACAGGTTCAGTGAAATCCCCCATTAAAATACCAATGATGAAATTCTTCACATAAGTAGGAAAAATAATCCTTAAATTTATATGAAACCACAAAATATACAGAATGGCCAAAGCCATCCTGAGCAAAAAGAGCAAAAATGGAGGAATCACATCACCTGACTTCAAATTATATTATAGAGTGATAGTAACCACAAAAGCATAGTACTAGAAAGCAAAAACAGACACAGAGACAGAATACAGACCCTAGAAGTAAATCCACCCCTCTGTCTTAAACTTATCTTCCAAAAAGTTGCATATGGTGGGAAAAGAATAGTCTCTTCCATAAATGGATGCCCATATGCAGAAGAACAAAACAACTCTTATCTCTCACCAAATGAAAAAATCAAATCAAAAATGGATTAAAAAGTAATTCTAAGACTATTAAACTAGTAAAATAAAATATTAACAAAACACATTAGGACATTGGTCTAGGCAAGGACTTCTTGAATAATACCTCAAAGCACAGGATACCAAAACAAAATTAGACAAATGGGATCACATCAAGCTAAAATGCTTCTGTACTGAAGAGGAGACAATCAACCAAGTGAGAAGACAACCCACAGAATGCAAAATGCTTGCAAACTACCTGTCCAACACAAGATTAACAAATAGAATATATGAGGAACTCCAATATCTCAATAGGAAAAAATCAAATAATCCCATCAAAATTAAGCTAAAGATCTGATTAGACATTTCCCCAAAGAAGACATCAGATGGCCAACAGGTGTGTACAAGAAAAGAATGCTCAATGTCATTAGTCATCAGATAAATGCAAATCAGAACTACAAAAAGATTTCATCTCACCTGAGTTAAAATAACTATTATCAAAAAGACAGACAAGAAGGAATGCTCATGAGGTTGTAGAGAAAGGTGACCCCTTGTATGCTGTTGGTGGGAATGTAAATTAGTGTGGTCAGTACGGAGAATGAAATGATTCTTCCTCAAAAACTAACAATAGAGGGGGGTGGAAACAAGATGGCTGACTGAAGCCAGCTTTCCACAGAGGATCCTGTCCAGAAGGAGAGTTAAAAGACATAAATTTAGCAAGTAATTTTGTGGATTAGAGCTGCACAAAGAGAGAAGGGACACACATCAACCCTACTGAGGTGAAATGTGACTCCAAGGATACAAACAAAAGGTACAAAATCCATCACCAAGCGAATAGGAGTCCTCTCCCTCATGAGAATGGTTCAGAGTATACCATAAACAAATGAGCAGAGTTCAAAAGTCCTCCCCTTATACTCCATGGAAGAGACTCTCTAAAAACTGGACCTACTTCCCCTGATAGGGTGCCATGGCATGCTCCTGCCAGGCATAAAACTGTGTAAAACTGTATATATTCTCTACCTGCAATTCTGAGCTCCCAGCACTCCCCTCTGAGGTCTGGAGGCCTGTGCACCAGGAGTCCAGATTCTTGGGTGTTTTCTCAAGAGGTGTGGACAGGGCCTGGACTGCTGCTGGTCAGTGCTGATTCTGTGGCATGGGAGTGAGGAGAGGATGGCTGGCTGAGAGGGTGCCATACAGGAGCAATTGTGCCCCAAGGTGCAGAGAAGCAACCATTTTTGGAAATAATAGGGCTCACCCCTGGATATTCTGGAGTCACACCCCCTGTCTCTTTTGGAAACCAGAGTAGGCCGGGCATCTTCTCAGGTGGCATCTTCTATTGGTGGAACAGATCTATGATGGAAACACAGGCCCCATGAGTAAAGGATATGCCTGAGGCGGTACCAGCCTGAGTGGAGCACGGAGACTGGAAAACGCACGTGCAGAGCTGGCTGATTCCCAGGGCAGGGCTGACCCAAGGACCACTTTACTGAGCCTAAGATGCACTTGGCAACCAGGGGATCATCAGCCTAAACAAAGGAGGGTAGGCAGAAGCTGGAACTGACATGTAATAGTGCTGCAAATACAAACTACAGCTGAGACCAGACAGTGGCTCAGACAGGACCCAAGGCACAGATTCTATGAACTCCAAACAGCTTCTCTACTACAGGGGAACTTAGAAGGAACAAAAACAAATTCTGCAAAGTTGTTCTGTTCTGTCAGTAACATCAATCAGGGGTGGGGCTAGAACTGAGTGAACAGCCCCAACCTCCATTAAACACCCGAGGTTGTCAGGCCTCACCTACCCCTGCCAGATAGTGGCAGAGAGCAGTGGCCTGGC
>CAUYPK010133529.1:0-13510 GCA_963574355.1 Loris lydekkerianus | reverse complement strand
GGTTTCATCTCTTGGTTTTCTAGTCAGTTCCATCTATCTATGTCTCTATTTACAGGTGTATATGCAGACTGCCAATACCATGCTGTTTTGATTTCTGTGGACTTGTAATATAATCTAAAGTCTGGTAGAGTGATGCCTCTGTCTTTGCTTTTAGTACTAAGAATAGTCTTGGCTATATGGGGTTTTATTCTGGTTCTAGACAAAACAATGCATTTTTTTTCTTTTTTGGACACAAAGTATTGCTCTGTCGCCCAGGCTGGACTGCAGTACTAAGATCATAGCTCACTGTAGCCTCAGCCTCCCTAGTTGAAATCACTATTTTGATGAAATGTTATCTTTCTTCTCCCTGGTTTTCTAAACTTTCCTTAGCCTTAATTAATATAACATGAGTCTATAATGCTGATTATGGATTTAATTTTATTGAAAAATCTTAACTTTTTTGTCCTTTTCTAATGTACTTCATCAGTGTACTAAGGACAATTGGAAGCGGTCTGTTATTAACCTGGAGTGTGACTTGAGTAAGGCACAGAACTTTTCTCATCCGAGTCTCTGATTTCCAAGTCTTCCGATTTCTAAGACAGAGGGTCAGCAAGTGTCATTACAGAGACACTGTCCTCCTCATCCTATATATTCCTACTTACTGGTCAGTGTCGGGAACCTCCCTGTCCATAGTCAAGGTGACTGAAGGACACTAATCAGGGGCTCACAGGAGCCCAGTTATTCAAATTAAAATTCCCTCTCTTTCCCTTCTCTCTACCCAGGCATTCCACATTCACTATTCACTTCTCAGAGCAAGGAATGAGGTCACAGGTAGCTTTTCCACCATTTGTGTGTTTCCTGAAATGATAGAGAGGCACTGCAATATCACAGAAAACCTTTGGAGGAAATCCCAACTGGATCCAAATTCTAGCTCTACCCTGGCTGGTTGTGTGGCCGTCAGCAAGTAACCAACCACCTGGAGTTACTGAGTGGACCCAGGGCAGTGGCACTGCCGACAGCCTGGAGCACGGCAGCACTGTGTGCACGTGGTACACGTTCCTTCCGCTGTCACTCTGCTGCCACCAGCAGCACAGGGACAGTGGGTGTCCGGCCTAGAACCAAGTGGGCAGGAAGCAAAGCCAAGCACAGGCTCTCCTCCTCTCCCAAATTATCCTGCAGTCCTGGGTTTCCTCTGCGACAGAACTGGTCTCTGGTCTCGTTACCCAAAACTCTGCCAGCTCCATCCTTCCACCGCAGGGGTTAGCTCAAGATAGAGCTAGCACAGGACACCCGGACAATAAGCCTCCACCTGGATCCTGCCACACTTTCGCTGTTCTCAAATCAGTCTTCACACAGGGGACAGAGCTGTCTTCCCAAAATGTGCATGTGAGCACGTCACTCTGCTGCTTTTACAACCCATCACCTGAGAATAAAGTTCATGTTCAGCTTCTTCACAGTATGGGTCTTGTTATCCAGCATCTCCTCTCCTCAGCACGTTCTCAGTAAAGGGCCCTCAGCCTCATGGAAGTTACTTCTATGCCTTCAACACACTAGCCTCTCTCTCAGCTATGCATTCTGACTTCCCAGTCACCACCTGGCTATTGTTCACCCAAACTCAGGATCTTTCTAAACATCGCTTCTCCCAGAAAAGTCTGCCCTGGTCTCCAGGAGCTGGCTGGCCACTGGCTTCCAGTCCCAGCACTTACCTCCCAGGGCAGCACTTCCTCCTGTCCACCCCTACACCAGACCACTCACCCACTGAGGTCAAGCAGCAGGTCTCACTAGTCTGCTGCTGTTCCCCAGGCCCCAGCACAGCATGGAACGCATAAATGCTCTCAGGAGCATGGCCCGTCCATGAGCTAATGAAGCTATTCTCCAACACCTCGCCTTCTGTGTCCCACAAGGACTATCCATTGGGTGGTGGGGTGGGGCAGAATCACAGTGGGCTTTTGCCATAAAAGGATGTTTATATGTTTTCCTTGCAAACTTTCTGTCTCTGAAGTTCAAATCTAAGGTCTGGAAATAGGAATAGAAGGTCAAAGGCAGAAGAGCAGAAGACAGCCGCAAAAGGCACCCGAGTGGTGCTCTGTGCTAAACTCCGGAGGAATCGGCACTCTGTACCTCGGAGGGCAGCTGTCTCTCCACTCCGTGCCGAGTTCCCAGCAGGGATTGGTGCCTGTTATAACTGACAAAGGGAGCCACCTTCAAACCGCTCAGAGAATTTACCAGAGAACAGTTATTGTTAAGACTCAAAATAAAAAGAATTCAACTTACTTAAGAACCTGCAGAGCCTTCAAATACTCTTTAGACCATTGCTTTTCTGTCCTAGAGTTGTAATGAGGTAAAATGCTGTCTCTCCAGTCTCACGGGAGGAAATGTACATGGGAAATAATCTTTTCTCCACAATTAAAACATTTTTGTTTCTATAATGTACAGTAGAGGTGGTAAGGATGCACTGAATTCTTTTACATTCCCCCAGATTAATTAATCTTTAAACTTCCAGAATAAACCGGCCACCTTCTCTCCCTCCTCCTGCCCCCTGCCCCCTCCTTCCCTGACCTCCCTTCTGTTCTTCCTTCTTATTTGTCACCAAGTCTGCTTTTCCCCCTCGTTTGAAACCTCTCCCTTGAAGGCTTCACACTAAAGATGCATAAAGCTCTGTGTCTGCCTCCGCTCTTCCTTCAACACTCCGCTCTTCTTGCAACTGTGAACTAAATAAAATTTTGAGCCCCCACTGAACTGGCTAAATGTACCCCTCTTGGCCCAGGGGATCCCAGAAATAGCCTAAAGCTGACCTGCTGGCCATGAGCAGGGAAGTCAGACACACACACCACATGCCTGGTCCTGCCCCTTCCTTCTTGGAGATGTCCCTTGTGACCCATTAACAGCTCTAAGGCAAAGCTCCAAGCACACCTGCAGGTCACTGATTTACTTAACAGATCATGGAAGTCTGAGTAAACATTTGGTGATGTATCTCTGATTAACATACATACCTTAAAACATCCCACACCTTTAGACAAAGCTTCATTTCTTTAACCAATTACAAATCAAAGCATCTTTAAACCCACCTGTAACCTGTAATTCCTCACTGTGAGACGTCTTGCTTTTTGGGGACAAACCAATGTACATCATGTATTGATTTATGACTTTACATGTCATTCCGTCTCCCTATCATATGTACAACCAAACCGGAACCCACCCCAAGAGAGCACTTGCTCAAGCCTTCGTGGGTGTGGCTCTCCAGGCTACGGTTGCACATATTTGGCCCAGAATAAACCTCTTTAAATTCTTTTACAGAGTTTGAGTTTTTGTGTTGTTGTTGCAGTTTCAGCCAGGGGCAGGTTCGAACCTGCCACCCTTAGTATTATGGGACCCGTGCCCTGAGCCACAGGCACTGCCTGAGTTTAGTTCTTTGTCATTGACACAACTTTGAGATTCTTTGGGCTGGCTTGCTGTTCAGACCTGCAATTAATGTCCAGACTTCTTTGCCAAAGGAAGTCATCCCTCAAGTGGGAGAGGTTTTTCTTTAAATACGTCAAAGATTACATTTTCTCCCAGGAGTCAATTAACTTAAACAAGTTACTAAAGTTCAACAGAAATACTGTAACTGAAGTCCGCATTCATGGATGAATTCATTTATTTACACATTCCCACATATTCTCGATACATGCATTTTGCAAAGACTTTATCCTCAGGAACTCCAATAGGAGGGCTGAGACCTGCACATAAGTGATTTCAATACAAAGAAGGCAGTGGTAGGTGCCCAAGAAATAAATGAACACAGGACTAGGGCTTCTGACATGTGCTTCAAAGGCTTCTCTTGCAAAGAGGAGCAACTGTAGCAAAATGCTTGCTTTTCTTGGCATTATCCAGCTGGGGGACCTCATTAATCAGAGTTCACAGAATAACAGTGCAATCCCTTTGTATGAGTACATTGCAAAAATACGTCATCTTTCCTCCAAAACAAGGGTGCTTAGTGATGGGGGTTCCTCTTATGATCCCAACTGGAAGGGGAGGCAGGATGATAAAATGAATAAAGGCGTGTGCTTTTGAGTTAGAAAGGACCTGGGTTTATGTCTCAGCTCTGCCTTTTGGTTACTTTTATCACTGTATTCTGCTGAACTTCAAAATCTCATCTGCCTAGGGAGGAGCAGAGTAGGTACTGATGAAGAAAATGGATGTGAAGTGACTAACTTGGTGATGGCACAGGCTGAAGTGCTCAGGGTGTCAGTCTCGGCTAACAGTCTTAGTAAGGGCTGTGACAATGACACACAAGACTCACAGAAGGAAACAGGAGGCTTTCTGTGGCTACATGAAAGGGATCAGGGCCATTGCCTTTGGAGAAGAAAGACATGAACAATTCCCTTTAACTAACTTTACACTTTTATATAAAAGTAATAAATGTTCTTGTTAAAAAAAAAAGTAAGAAAGTAATATAAACTGAAATAAACATAAATTATGAGACTTAGCACCAATCAGACATATCTCAATTTTTGTGATATGCTTTCTTTCATCTTTCTTCAAATATACACTAATATTTTTAAACAAAAATGGATGTATATTATAATGCTGTTTTATGTCCTCCTTTTTAAAATTGCTTTGTGATGGTTACCTTTCCATACCAACTAATAAAGATCAATGTAATCATTTAACTGGTTAAAGAGTAATTCCATTATGCAGATGTAACAAAATTTGTTTAACCAATTTCTTACTATAGCCGTTACTCAAGTTGTGAGGAAGGGGCCATGGGCACCAGGCTCAACCTGGCTGGGCCAGTTATGGTTCCATCTTAGAAAGATCCTATGTTCTCTGGACTTTGTCTTTACCATCTTTAAAATAAGAATTATGCCCTCCAGGGCTCAAGACTACTCTGCACATCAAATGCATTGATGTACATAAATGTGTTTCTTACATAGTAAAGTGCCAAGTGAATATTTATGTGCATCCAATAAAATGCTAAACAGTTATTTTCCTCCACCGAGTCAAAACAAGAAGTGTGATTATCATGGTATTGATCAAGTTGGGTTAAATGAAAAGGACATTCTTGAGGTAGGCATGAATGAATACAGCAAATGCTTCAAGGTGGGTTAGATGCTTTAGGTCTGTTCTCAATTTCTGATGGGAGAAATCAGACTGTATCCCTGCCGTAACTGTCCACTTTCTTTATGAGAAAAAAGGTCCAGAGAAGGTAAGTGCCTCGTCTCTGATGCTGGGGGTAGGCCCCTTCCTGCCTCCAAATCCAAGTTGATCCAACTTCACAATACTTTACAACGTGTCCATGACCGGTCAGCTATTAAATGCCCACCTTGTGTTTGGCCTTGAAGAGTTTGCGAAAGAAAGGAAGTCTGGCTGGCTTGGAAGGTACTAACAGGCTTAGTTTTGATACATTTAGAACATGCCAAAGCCCTTCACTTCTCTTAACTTCTAACCACCAAAGCACTGGAAACAAATCCTTCACTTTAAAACATCAGTAAATTGAAACTCTGAAGTAGAAGCTCATCTCAAGAATTTATGGAGTTGAGATAGATGCTAGAAATTAGAAATTTCTGCAAGTCTTATGTTTCCCACAATTACTCTATCATTTGCCTTATTTATACAGTGATAGAAAGGAGGTTTGGGTGGCCTGTCTGAAACTGTACTTCTCTTTCTCTTGATACATACCACTTTCCAGTATATGTCAGGGGCAAGAAAATATTCCCAATGACTAGGTCAGCTGTTTTACGCTCACCATTCATTACGACCACCTGGGAAGATTTTGGAAACAAAACAAAACGCTACAAATGACTGGCTAATCCCCCAAAGTTAAGTTTCAATTATTCTAGGGGTAATTTTTAATCTCCTCAGAATCAGGTGATTCTGGCAAAATATGCAGCCAGAATCAAGAAACTCTGATCAGGGTCCAAAGGGCTTGTGAAGAGCTAAGAAGCTCACAATTCACATGGTCTTTCACTCCATTATGCCTCTGACCAAAACCACCGAAATGCACGCCTTTAACCTCCTCTTCTCCCTAACAAGAACTTGAATGGAAAAAACATAATAAAAGGAGCCTATCTCCAGAAAAACAGGAGAGATGCTATGTGCTCCCCAATAGAGGAATTCTCTGGTAAAGTGTAGTAAATCTGTTCAATGCAATATTATGTAGCAAATTTAAATGGTTATTATGAAGCATCTATAGCAATATGAACAAAAAGTAGGCTGTAATAAAAGCAATGGATAAACTTGTCCATAGTACCTGGACATAACTATGAAAATAAAACAAAAATTATAAGCACAAACACAGTATTTCACAAAAAATCCTTCCAAAAATGTCAGTAGAGGTTATTGGGGTAGTGGTTTTTGCTTTCTTCAACTTTTTTGGTACTTTCTGGGCATTTTTAAAACCTCTCATATCATGATAGGAAAAACATGGACAGTAGAACAAAATAAATTTACTTTTTAAAAATTACACTTCTGACCACGAAGTGGTAATCAAGGCACAACTCACAGTAACGGAGTAACAAAGGAAAGGTGAAAATCCTCACCTCAGGCCTCAGTCTCTCAGCTGCCTGGGCTTCTGCTCCTCTCTTTCCTGCGTTTCTCCTCCAAGTAATTCGGCTTGCTCATTTAAAATAATAAGGGAAACCGCAAATTGTATTTTGTGAACAGCGTCAGCCAGTACCCGAACAGTCACAAAGTGTCAGCAGGTCACCGGCGTTCTGCAGAAGCGGCCTGGATGATGGTGCTGGCTTCCTTCTGAGGGAGGAGGGGGCAGATTTCCTGCTAAGACTACCTCAAAAAGGAAGCAACTTGAAATTGCCCTGCCCTTCTAAAGACTAATTTTTAGCAGCGTCCAAAAGAGGTGAAGTGAACATGACGGGCTAGAGTTAGGGGTTTTGTGTGGCTTTTAGTTCTCCCAAATGGTTTCTGTTTCCATGGCAGCAGTAACAGCAACACCACCTGATAGAGCACTTTGGAGTTGCTGAGTGCACTTCCATCACCCAGCTCACTTCTGCTCCGACAGAGGCCTCCTCCGTGCTGCTGGAAATGCTCTGTCAAAGGTCACCACAGCCTCCATGCCCCTCATGTGAAAGGTCCTTTCTCAGTCCTCATCTTCCTCCAGCCGTGTATGCACAGTTAAATATGCCATATTCTTGAGTCCTTCTCATGTTCTCAGTCATGTGGAAGCTGAAAGAGTCTATCTCGTAGCAATAGAGCCTAGAAGAGTGGTTACTAGGGGCTGGGAAGGGTTGGGGTCAGGAGCAGATAGCCAGAGGTTAGTTAACAAACACAAAATTACAGCTACATAGGAGTAAGTTCTGGTGTTCCATAGCACTTTAGGGTGACTATAATAAATAACAATTTATTTTTATTTTTATTTATTTTTTTGCAGTTTTTGTCCAGGGCTGGGTTTGAACCCGCCACCTCCGGCATATGGGGCCGCCGCCCTACTCCTTTGAGCCACAGGCGCCACCCATATAATAAATATTTACTGCATATTTTCAAATAACTAGAAGAGTGAATATTGAATGTTCTCAACATAAAGAAATGGTAAATGTTTGAAGTGACAGACATGCTAAATACCCTGATTTGATCATTGCATATTGTATACATGTATTGAAATGTTACTCTGGACCCCATAAGTATGTGTAATTATGTGTCGATTAAAAATAAAAAAAATTTTAAATTAAATATTGTAAAATTGAAAAAAGGAACAAAATACTTAGGAGTTGCCTTTGCCAGGAAGGTGAAAGATGTGTATACTGAAAACTACAAAAATGTTGCCAAAAGAAACTAAGGAAGTTCAAATGGAGAGATATCCCATATTCATGGATTAGAAGACTTAATATTATTAAGATATCAAAACCAGCCTTCCCCCCAATTCCTTCAGCATCACTGAAATAAATTCTTTAAAACCTTAATATGTCTAAGTTTATCATTTAGTGGGAGAATAAAAACTGTTGTTTAATTAATGGACACAGAGTTTTAGGTTTGCAAGATGACAAGACTTCTGGAGGTGGATGATGGTGGCAGCACAGCACTGTGCCACTGCCCAGTACTTAAAAACAGTTAAGTCATACATAACATAAATTTTATGTCATGCATATTTAACTACAATTTTTTAAAAATAATTCAGAAAAATTAATTAGAAGTCTGTAAAAAGGAAAGAGAATGCTCAGTAACATCCTAATTGTCTTTATGTTTTTGTTCTTGCTGTTCTATAATCATCTTTTTAAAGAGTAAATCAGTTCATGTCATCCCTCTACTCAAATCCCTGCAATGGCTTCCCAACATTCTTGGAATAAAAATCTTCATCCTGGTCTACAAAGGCCTAGTGTGATCAGCCCTTCCAATAGTCAAGGACTCCCCACTGCTATTCCTGGCCCCTGTGCCCAATACCTTCACCCCCTGCCTCCCTGGTGAAGTGCCACATCCTCAGACTCAACTTCCCTGGGCTCCCTTTCCAAGAGAGATTCACCTCACACACCCTCTACCTCCTGCCCTGCTCTGTTTTGTTTTATAGTGCTGACCACTGTCACTATTTCTTATAACAGTATATGTTTGTTTGCAAATTGTTGAACCCCATATTATACTGTTCTATCAACGTCTCAGACTCCTCGGGGTCAGGGGTAGAATGTGGCCATGTAGGAAGAGTTGGCAAAGCCTGTAGCTTCTCTGGTCTTCCCATGCTCCCAGTCCCTCACACACTCTCAGGAGCCCCTCACTGAGGCAGGTGGACACACCAGCCCTTATGTCTAGTCTCCATAAAAAAAAGCTGCCCTTGGCCATCTCCAGAAGGTAGGGCTACACAAATTGCATGATGCAATTCCCCTGGGGAGGAAGCCACAGGACCTGTGGACACTTGGCTGGGGCACTGTCAGATCTCTGGAGCACAGTATAGCCAGAGAAGGCAGGTGCATGCCACCTAGTCCCATAGAACCCCAGACCCTGCGGGACAGGAAGAGGATGGACAAGGACCACAGAGGGGTCCTACAAAGCATGGCCCCAGGATGGCAGTTCCTCATGCCCAAGTCTACAAGTGGTTTTGCCTTCATGATCCAGACCCAGGCCCCCTTTGGGGTTGCATTCCCATTGGTTGTCCTTCTGCCTCCTCCACGCTCCAACCAGCTGCACTATTTGCTTCTCTCCAAAAATAAAAGGCACTATTTTGAGATCTGAGAAAAGCACAAAATGGTAAACAATGAGAAGTTTACTTGTGTTGGATGGAAGTCACAAAATGCTTTCTTAAAAATAAACAAGGAAGGCTTTGTTTGTTTCACTGTTGGTTGTTTGCTGGAACTGGAACAGACCTTAACAATCCTTGAGTCCAACCACTTCATGGTGTTTGTGAGGAAACAGAGGCTTAGACCTGTGAGCAGCTCAGTCATGGCACACAGATAGTCAATGTCACACCCAGCCTGGAGCTGAGGCTAGAGCTCAGAAAGCTCCCTTTCCCTGTAAACCTCAGGAAAGGAGAAACTTCTCAGGCTTTCTTTTATTTTTAAGACAGCCTGGGATCTCTAAGCTCTCTATAGGCAGTGACTTCACTGAGGAGCACCCATTAGAAGCTCTTTCTTTATACAACTTAGCCAGATGCTATGAAGAAATGCATTTTAAACAGATTTGCCAGGATGAAGAGTAAAGTCAATCATTTAGAGTAGAGAGAGAAAATATCAGCAACTCAAAAAAGAAGATAATCATGAGGGTGCAGAGAAAGAAAACACAGCATGCAATTTGTTGCTCCTGGAGACTTTGAGAAAAGCACTGCGGCACCTTCAATATCTGTATGGAGCAAAGAACTTCTCTGGGCCTCTCAAGGGTTTGCAGCAGCCCGTGAGAGATTTTGCAGGAAATCTTAATGTCTGTTCCTGGACAACCAAGTGAGTTTAGGAGAATCGGGGCCAGCTTTTTTTTTTTTTTTTTAATTGTTTTTTATTAAATCATAACTTTGTACATTGATGCATTTACAGGGTTCAGTGTACTGCTTCGATATATAATGTGAAATGCTTACACTGAACTAAGTATCACATCAATCACAATTATACTCATTTCTTAATAGTTTTGAAATGTATCATTGCATCATGCCCATTAGGTGAGGTCCTCTCAAATACTCTTCCTCCTCTGATATCTCCCCTCCCCTCCCCTCTCTCTCCTCTTCCCTTCTACTTTCTGGACTATAGTTATGTTTTGCCATTCGTATGAGTATGTAGGTGGTTATATACTAATTTCATAGTAGTATTGAGTACATTGGATACTTCCCCCCCCCCATTTTTGAGATAATTTACTAAGAAGAATATGTTTCCATTCCATCCAGGTAAACATAAAAGATGTGGAGTCCCCTTCTTTTTTATGGCTGCATAGTATTCCATGGTGTACATATACCACAATTTGTTAATCCATTACATGGGTCAATGGGCACTTGGGCTGTTTCCACGTCTTGGCTATTATCAATTGGGCTGCAATAAACATTCTGGTGCAAATGTCTTTGTTGTAAAATAATTTTTGATCATCTGGGTATATACCTAGTAGAGGAATTGCAGGATTGAAAAGTAGGTCTACTTTTAGTTCCTTGAGTGTTCTCCAAACTTCTTTTCTAAAAGGTCATATTAGTTTGCATTCCCACCAGCAGTGTAGAAGCGTTCCCTTCTCTCCACATCCATGCCAACATCTGTAGTTTTGGGATTTTGTGATGAGGGCTAATCTTACTGGAGTTAGATGGTATCTCAAAGTAGTTTTGATTTGCATTTCTCTGATGATTAAGGATGATGAGCATTTTTTCATGTGATTGTAGGACATGTGCCTGTCTTCATCAGAGAAGTTTCTGTTCAAGTCTCTTCCCCACATAGAAATAGGATTATTTATTCTTTTCTTATTGATTAGTTTAAATTCTCTATAGATTCTAGTTATCAGACCTTTGTCAGAAGCATAACCTGCAAAAATCTTCTCCCATTCTGAAGGCTGTCTGTTTGCTTTACTTACTGTGCTCTTGGCTGTGCAGAAGCTTTTCAGTTTGATCAGATCCCAGTAATGTATTTTTGGCATTGCTTCAATTGCCCAGGGGGTCCTCCTCATAAAATATTCTCCCAGGCTGATTTCTTCAAGTGTTTTCACTGCACTTTCTTCTAGTATTTGTATAGTTTCATGTCTTATGTTTAAATCTTTTATCCAGTGAAAATCAATTTTTGTTAATGGTGAAAGGTGGGGGTCCAATAAGATCTTAGCAAATAGAATTCAACAACATATCAAAAAAATTATACACCATGATCAAGTTGGTTTTATTCTAGGGTTACAGGGTTGGTTCAACACATGCAAATCTATAAATATTAATACATCACATCAATTAAATAAAAAACAAAGACCATATGATTCTCTCCATTGATGCAGAAAAAGCCTTTGATAATATCCAGCATCCTTTCATGATCGGAATTCTTAAGAAAATAGGCATAGAAGGGACATTTCTTAAACTAATAGAGGCCATTGACAGCAAAGCCACAGCCAATATCATTTTGAATGGTGTAAAATTGAAAGCATTTCCACTAAGATCAGGAATGGGGCCAGCTTCTTGCTGACTACATGATTGAACCAACCACAGAGCCATTTACTTAGACTTTTAGAGAGGTAAGCTTGAATCTGGAGGGTATGTTCTCGTAAACACAAACCTGTGGTTTCTTAAAAGATCAGAAACACTGTTAAATTTCTAGAGCATCAGAGAGTAGCCTGTTTTCATAACATAAGATAAAGTACAAAGGAAGAAGTCCACATGAGTCACATTTCTATTTAGGTCATTCAGAAAGGGGGAAGAATAGAAGCGAAACTTGAAAAGTCATGGAATTTAGAAAGCAGCAAACTTTAGGTGCAGGAAGGACTGTTGTGTGATAAAACAGAGAAGAGAATGAGCTAAAGTCGTGGGGTGAAGAGTGGTACCAAAGATACACCCACACCCTAATCCTGGATTCTGTAAATATCATCTAATATGGCAAAAGCTGTGATCATTTAAGGATCTTGAGGGGAGGAGTTTATTTGGTATTATCCACATGAGCCCCAAATGCTATCACATGTATCTTTGCAAGAGAGAGAAAGGACAGCCCAAGACCCAGGCAGAGGAGGAGGCCTTGTGAAATGTGATGTGGCCTCAGGCTAAGGAAAACCCAGAGCACTAGAACTGAGAAAGGCAATGGAAGTCCCACCAGACTGGAGCCTCTGGGAGGAGCGTGGCCCTGCTGACACCTTGATTTTGAACCTTTCTCTGCAAATCTGTGTAAGAATGAATTTCTTTTGCTTTAATTTAAGCCACGGAGTTCACAGTTATTGTTATAGCATCCACAGGCTATACATGGATTCATACCCATCTACCTTCTCCAACCATGGGACCTAAAAATTTGGGAAGAAAGTGATACACTTGCTATAAGACATTTAGTAGGTTTAACTGATTCAAAGTGAGCTTGCATCCTTTCATTTTAGTTTAATTTTCAATCTTCCATATTTAATTCTCCCTTGAAAAAGAACAACTTAGCTTCCTAAGCAGTCAGCTTTCTGGAGAGGTGCTGAGGCTGGGATGAGTGTTGACGGCCCCTCTAGTCCAGTCAGATTGGGAAGGGGCATGTAGAGAATGGTGTCATGTGTAGGTCACAGGATTACCCCCCCTCCCACACACACACACTTAGCTCTTTGTCAAGTGGAGTGTTTTTAAGATTGAATCCAGAGGGTACCAAAAAAGTATAGACATTTTAAGAAAGGAAAAAAAGTTACGTCAAAATGTAATACTCAAGTCATGTTTGACTTCTGCAATTACAAGAGGTATAAGATACAATATACAAATGTTATGAGTATATACCAAGTATCATAATTTTAATACGATTTTTCCTTTCTTAAAATGTATATTTTTGGGGGCACCTTTTGTTTCTTAAGCAAATTGGTGCAGGATTGTCAAATTAAGAATTCCAATACAAGTGAGTTTTTCCTTCTGAATGTTGCCTGAGAATGAAAATTGGTCTGGACCCTAAAAGATCCAGCCAACAGCCCTTGCAAAGGAGTAGGCCTATGTCCCAAGGCATGATTTATGTAATAGGGTTTAGGCAGGGGATTCTGTGGAGGCCAAAACATTAAGAAAGAAGCCAATGTTATATTCATACTGCACTCCCATTATCAGACTCTCCCCTCCACCTCAGGCTATCTTTTCTCAGATCCCTACTATCTTCTGGAGCCCACCCAAGGCCTTTCCTGTCCTGAGCATGCAAATTTGTCAAGTCACATAGGCCAAATTAATGACTAAGAATGAAGCATTCTGGAAAAGAACCATGGAATTAAAGCCTTAAGAAAAGGCATGATATAGAAGAGATGCTAAACTTGTCAGCTTAGTTTCAAATCTGAAATTTCTCAGCATGGCCTTTGGATCTCTTCCAAATCTGAATGGTGGTGTCCTGAGCCCTGCTGGTGGACCTTGAGGCTTGCTCCTGAGCCCTGCTGGTGGACCTTGAGGCTTGCTCCTGAGCCCTGCTGGTGGACCTTGAGGCTTGCTCCTGAGCCCTGCTGGTGGACCTTGAGGCTTGCTCCT
>CAUYPK010133527.1:0-12875 GCA_963574355.1 Loris lydekkerianus | reverse complement strand
TTTTTTATAATATTTAAATTTAATCATTTTTCCAGTTCGAGTCCTTTTTTTTTTTTTTTTTTTTTTTTTTTTTAAGTGGTAAGAAGTGTGGGTCCAATTTCAGTCTTCTACAGGTGGCTATTTTTTTCTTTATTGTATCAGATGGTAATACATGGCTGGTTTCATCTCTAGGTTCTCTATTCTGTCCCATAGATCTATATTTATGTTTCTGTACATAGTACCCTGCTGTTTAGATCACTGCAGACTTGTAGGCTAATCTGAAGTCTGGTAACGTGATGCCTTCAGATTCATTTTTATTTCTTAAAATTGCATCAGCTATTCAGGGTTTTTTCTGGTTCCATATGAAATGAAGTACTATTTTATCAAGTTCTTCAAAGTTTGACATTTTTGTTGTGATGGGGATTGCATTAAGTCCATAGATCATGTTGGTATAGAGCCAGTGATTCTCCACCTTCCTATGATTTTTAATACAGGTCCTGTGGGTCGCAACCCACAGTTTGAGAACTTCTGGTAACAATTTTGCCTTCCTGGCCATGAACATTTGTTAACATCTTCTGCTATTTCTTTACTCAGGGTTTCATAGTTCTGTCTGTAGAGATTCTTCAAGTCCTTGGTTAGGTACATATTCAGGTTTTTTTTTTTTTTTCTTTGCAGCTACTGTGAAGGGTATTATATCTTTAATTTGACTCTCAGCTTGACTCTTACCAGTATATGTGAAGGATACTGATTTGTGGACAATGATTTTGTATCCCAAGATGTGACTGTATTTCTTGATCACTTCCAGAAGACTTGTGGTTGATGTCCCTGCGGTTTAGAAAATATCTATTATCTGAATTGAAATTCAAAAACTTGTTAGTCAGGCAAGGAAGTTGTTATTCCCATTTTACAGTAAGTGTGAGAGAGAATCATAGAGGTTTCCTATGATGAAGGCCTTGCTGTAGTTTCAGTTTTCATCCTAGGCCAGAGTTTTCTTGTATTACTTTCTTTTCCCTTGAGCTGAGTTCTGTTTAAGGAAGTTCCTTATGTTCTAATGCAAATATGCTGTAGTGTGTTCATCCCTCAGGGTATCAGATGCAACTGGATATGTTTGAATTGGAACCGAATACAAGGTTTGAGTTCAAGCTGGTTCCCATGCACCGACTTGTTTCTTCCACCTACAATTATATAGTAAACATTATTATATGTCACTAGAATATTATTCTACAATATAATAGTTTCCAGTTTTGAACTATTATGAATGTTTGCGTGAGTATTTTAATGCAAAAATATTTGTACACCTCTCTCATTTACTAGAGGATTACTGTTCCCAAGACATAGAATCATTTCCAAAGCCTGTGGTACATATTACCACAATATTCACAAGAACTACCTCATTTATTTACCTTCCACTCAGTGTTAGTTGAGAGCACAACTTTCCCTAAACCTTTATCAATACTGTCATTTTGATAGGTAAACCTGGTGTCTTATTTTTATTATTTGCATTTTCAATGAATAGTAGATTGAACAGTTTATAATTATAGATTGCCCATTTGCCTGCCTTTCTTTTTCTATGAATTCCTATTCATCTCTTTAGTTAAGAAATATGTAAAATTTTGCTATAAAGGGCAAGATAGTCAACATTTTAGGCTTTTGCTCATATGGCCTCTTATAGCTACTCAACTCTGCCATGTGTACATGAATAAGCATGACCATGTTCTAGTGAAATTTTACTCACTAAATTAGGTGATGGGTTAGTTTAGGTCCTTGGACTATACCTAGCCACTGGTCGTTGCTAGCCACTGATTTATTTAAATATGCTTCTGAAGGTATTTATCATTTTCTCATTGATTTTGAAAAATTCTACACATAAATCTTTGTAATATATGTTGGAAATGCTTCCCAATTTGTTCTAAAAGTTTATATATTGAAATCTATTATCACTTTTCATTTTTATTTCTCCCTTTGCTTTTATACTTGGCAAGATTTTCCCCACCACAAAAATAGATAATTGCTTACATTTCCTTTTGGCTCTCAAATGGCTTTAATTTTTATTATTCACTCTTAAATCTATCTGGAAATAATTTTGGTATGAGGTATGAAGCTTGGAGCAAGGAACTGACTATATATATTTTTTTTAATTAATTAATTAATTAATTTATTTATTTTTGATGCATCTTCACTGGTCTTACAGGTGCTGCCCTTGAATCTAGCATCTGTAAGTAATGGCTCTGGAAGTATTTCCATAATAGAAACTTCTCCAGCTCCCTTTGTGCTTACATAAGTTCAGTTTTATCTTTCACATATCTCTGTCTCTTTGCATTTGTGTATAGTCTGATACTTCTCAGTGGGAGACACATCTTCCTATAAAGCTATTAAAGCTGTGGCTACTCTTTCTGTTATAATGTAACCTTAATGTACTATTTTCATTTGTAATGAGCTTAGTTTTCTCATAGTGTGCTAACTGCTAAACTACACAATGTCTTCTTCTAATACTTTTTTATCTGTGCCTGAGTTCTTCATTCTTTTTAATGACCTGACTGACTGTAAGGATAACTCTGGGCTTCCTGGAATCCTGAGTAGTAATACTGGTTGGGATATTGACTTCTGCTTTTTCTAATTCCAATGCCTATGATGATATACTCCCACTAGAGTGTTATACTCACCTTGACCATTTCATCTCTATGGTCTTCTCTGACAATAAAATAAAAGTAGACACTTCGGGTCTCCCTAGACTCGACTCTCTCATCTCAATTGTCACCCTGTGTTCTTTGCTCCCAGTCTTCTACAAGTATGCTGAGGAGTTGGATGTCTTTTTCCATGGTTTGAGAAAAGAAGGAATGGCTTTTGCAAAGCAGATCACTAGAAATATTAACCCTAAAATGCCAGTAAATAATAATTCTTTTGAATTCTTTTCTTGTTTTCAATTTTAAAGTTACTCTGCATTCTTACAACTTTAGTACAAGGCAAAAAATTGTTATTTCTAAAATAACCCATTCTTACATTTCCATTTCCCTAACAAAGTCATTGTAAAATCATGGATTTCTTTCCAATCTCACAATAGTTAGGTTTTGCATGGTGGAGGTAGAATATACCTATATTCATGCATAGAATATATATGAATATATAGAACATAGAATATGAATATGTCTATATTCATATATAGAATATATAGTTATATGTCCATCAAAATTCTTTGACTTGAAAATTATATCATAAAATACAAGATCTATTTTCATTTTTTTACAGTTTTTGGCTGGGGCTGGGTTTGAACCCACCACCTCCAGCATATGGGGCTGGCGCCTTACTCCGTTGAACTACAGGTGCCTTCCAAGATCTTTTTTTTTTTCCCCCAGTGAGATCTATGTATACTTCTTGTATTGGAAAATCAGTAAATGCGTTTTATTAAACATTAAAGTTGAAAAATATAACTCTAATGTCCTACAGTAATATTTTAGAATAGAAGAAATTTGATTAATCAAAACTTTTCAAAAGCAGTTATCTCAGGTGGTGCCTGTGGCTCAAAGGAGTAGGGCACTAGCCTCATATGCCAGAGGTGGTGGGTTCAAAAATAAATAAATAAATAAATAAATAAATACATAAATACATAAATAAGGAATGTATTAATTTTTATTCCCACCAGCAGTGTAGAAGTGTTCCCTTTTCTCCACATCCACGGCAACATCTCTGGTCTTGGGATTTTGTGACATGGGCTAATCTTAGTGGAGTTAGATGATATCTCAAAATAGTTTTGATTTGCATTTCTCTGATGATTAAGGATGATGAGCATTTTTTCATATGTCTGTGGGCTGTGTGCCTATCTTCTTCAGAGAAGTTTCTCTTCAAGTCCCTTGCCAAGCCTGCGATGGGATCACTTGTTCATTTCTTGCTTATACATTTGAGTTCTCTGTGGATTCTGGCTATTAAACCTTTGTTGGCAACATAACCTGCAAATATTTGGAGAACACTTAGAGATCTAAAAATGGATGTGCCATTCAATCCTATAATTCCTCTACTAGGTATATACCCAGAAAACCAAAAATCACATTATAACAAAGATATTTGTACCAGAATGTTTATTGCAGCCCAATTCATAATTGCTAAGTCATGGAAAAAGCCCCAGTGCCCATTGATCCACGAATGGATTAATAAATTGTGGTATATGTACACCATGGAATATTATGCAGCTTTAAAGAAAGATGGAGACTTACCTCTTTCATGTTTACATGGATGGAGCTGGAACATATAATGGAGGAGAAAGTATCGAATGTACTCAGCCCTACTATGAAACTAATTTATGGCTTTCATATGAAAGCTATAACCCAGTTATAACCTAAGAATATGGCAAAGAGGGAGAGGGAGAGGAGGGAGGGAGGAGGATGGGCAGAGGGAGGGTGATTGGTGGTATTACACCTATGGTGCATCTTACAAGGGTACATGTGAAACTTACTAAATGTGGAATATAAATGTCTTAACACAATAACTAAGAAAATGTCAGTGTGATGAAAATAGGTTAAATGGTCTGTAAAACCAGTGTATGGTGCCCCATGATCACATTAATGTACACAGCTATGATTTAATAATAATAATAATAAAAGCAGTTATCTCTATTTGGTTATAATGTGGTATATGTTGATAGCAACTTTGAATAATACCATTCCAAGTACCTTATGAATGGTATTACATTTACTTGTAATCCTGCGAATGTTTTTATAAGGCCCATTAAATAGGATAGGTTGTTATGCATTACAGAGAAACCAAGACATGAAGGTGAAATGATTTGCCCTAGGATGTGTAGTCTGTAAATGAATAAGTGTAGCCTTCTATGTCTCACCAACACCTTTGTGACTAACCTTATGTACCTGCAGTTGACTTTGGGTGTGGCAAATTATTTACTGTCATCATCATAAAGACTCAAGTGAAGACAATACATCTAACTTTTCTAGGAAACATGTCTTCATCTCCCTTGGCTCTGATCACAGCATTTCACCATTTACATTCTTTATATTCTGTACTTAGGAACATAGCTTATGTTATATGAACTTGCCTTATTTAAAAAATTATAAAATGGGTGTGGTGCCAGTAGCTCAGGGGTTATAGTGTCAGCCACATACAATGAGGCTGGCAGGTTTGAACGCTACAATTGCAAAAGAAAAATGGCTGGGTATTGTGGTGGGCACCTGTAGTCTCAGCTAGTTGGGAGGCCAAGGCAAGAGAATCGCTTAAGCCCAAGAGTTTGAGGTTGCTGTGAGCTGTGACATCATAAGACTCTACTGAGGGCGACATAGTAAGAATCTGTCTCAAAAGAAAAATGATAAAATGACCAAAATTATAAGGATTTTCTTTGCTCTAAGTTCTAATGAAAGCTCCTTGACCCAGGAAACAATATAATTTTTATTTCCTCTCTCCACACTAGTACCTAGTTCAAGGGAGCATGATACTAAACTAGTCTAAGGAACATAAAGTTTAATTCAGAATAGTACAGTGGAATGAGCAATTGACTAGTGGTTATATGTTTTCAACAAAATCACCCATCCCTTTGGATACTGGTTGTTAGAGAGAGAGAGAGAGACAACTAATCTATTTCACCTCTGAGGTTTCTTCCAAATTTAGAATTTTATAAATCCCAAACATTTATTATATTTTATTTTCTTTTACAGTATCAGTATACTACAGTTGTTATATACATGGATTTGGGGGTCAGATAGACTTAGGTTAGAGGAATAATTTTATCATTCTATACTTAAATAATCTTGGGTAATTCACTTGGCCTCTATATTCTTTATTTGGAAAACGAGCATAATAATACTTCTTCAAAAAGTTATTCTGAGATAATATATGCAAAGCTCTGTGCACCGTTGATAGCACATATAAATAACTAAATAAATGATAACTGATACTATAAGCCATATTTAGGACCAGCTCTTGGCAAAATAATAATAAGCAAAGTTGGAGACTGACATTTCCCTTTCCCCTTTTGCTCCTTGGGTTTTATTTTCTCTGTGGTCACTGCTTTGTCACTCACTACATCCAAGTGTAAGGTACTAAGATTATTTGGGGAGGGCTTTTGGTGTCAGCTCAATGATTACACAATACTGCAGTCACTCCGTTTCTATCTAACCTAGCTATGTATATGCAATACTAATACTTATTTTGAGATATTTAAGTATATAATTTTCTATTTCCAACTAGAAGAATATTTTCCTGATAATTAATAGTGAATGTCTGATTCCAGGAACCATTCCTCAAGAGAGTTTGCCTGCATGTAATGTGCATTAGTTATTAGGGACTGCCTGACACTCATTTATCTAGCTAATAACAGGCCTATTTTCAATCACTTAGAGAATGCTCAAATGGTGCATCTTAGAATGGGTACAGGTGAAACTTACTAAATGCAGAATATAGATGTCTACATACAATAACTGAGAAAATGCCATAGGGCTACGTTGAACAGTTTGATGAGATTATTTCAGATTGTATTTGAAACCAGCTCATTGGACCCCTTGATTTCACTAATGTACATAGCTATGATTTAACAATAAAAAAATAAAAATTGCACAAGTTCAGGCATATTAGATCTCCCCTAGAGCTATACATTTTTATGGAAATAAATGTTTATATTTATTACATGACAGCTCACATGCTCACATCCATCACTTTTTTGAGAGTAGCTTATTTTCAGCCTGGTGAAAGTTATATAATCTGATGCTAAAATTTCAATAGAGAAACATGAGGAAATTAATAGAGAGGTGCACTGCTCACCTTTCCACAAATTATGTTGTGTTAACAGAAATTAGATCTCAAATTAGTGGCAGGTTCTCCTGCCCATTACAAGTACCATTATTATGCTGTTCTATCAAAATAATTAATTCTATCTTTTTCACACACATGTACACACACACATGTATAAGCCCATGCATGAATTGGGCTTTGGTAAGTATATAAGAAAAAATATATAAATACTACTTAATATCAAGCCTATGGGTTCATGCGTACCAGTTTTTTTTAAAACAGTGGCTTGGTCTCCTGAGATTCTGATGTTTTGGGCATGGTATGAGTATTGGGATGCTCAAAGCACTTCCTATAATTATATTGTACAACAAAATTGGAAAATAACTTACTCTGGATGTCTTCTGTCTTCCTGTAACCAATGAGCATTGAGTAGCTAGTTATATCAGGATCTTAACAACATACAGGATGAGAGATCTTGGCCTGTGTGCAGGGAGTGGATTTTCCCTGAAAGGGAAATAGTAGATATAAACTGAGTAACAGCTGATTTTGCTAAGCTACCAGAGACAGTTGTGGCTAAAGATTACCTCAGAATACACTATATATCCTAGAAAACATGCCCCCTCTCCTTTACCAGTTCTACACCCCCCAAAATAAGCACATAAAATGCCATTTTAAGCTAGAAAGAACAATTTTTAGATCAACTTTTGATGGGAAACTAATTTTAGATGAACATCAGACAGTCCTGAATGAAAACACTTTCATCAAGGAATACGATTCTTCTGGGAAGGTTATGATATAGAAGAGAAAAGTGGACTATTATGCTTAGTTCAAAGAAGTTAAAGAAATCTGTGTGCTAATTTTATGGAGATAAGGAAAATTTGGCAAAGGCCTCTCTGTCCTCACCTGGTTGCCTACCTGTGTCACAGCACAGCTATCAGTGGCTGCAGTAGAATTAGTTCTATGTAGAAGTTTGGCTGAGCATTTGATGGGCACAGAACAGAAAGCTATGTTTTACACTTGAAAGAATCCAAGCAGATGAACCACAGACAAAGTGAATATTTCACTATTAACTTAAAGCTGTGCTATGCCCATGCCATAAGCAATCATTTTTGCCAACAATATGAGGTAGCTTTATAATGTCTCCACCTTCTTTTAACACTCCATGTGAATCTGTAATAAAGCACCTGAGCCTTTATTAGAGGCTTCTCTAAATGTGATCCAGAGATCAACAGCATCAGTATTACCTGGGAGCTTGTTAGACTTGAAGAATCAAAGGTCCAGTCTCAGAATTATTGAATCAGAATCTGCATTTTTAACAAGATCCCCAGTTCATTCACACACACAAAAACAAAACAAAACAAAACAAAAAAAACATAGTTAGACCAACTCCTTTAAAGATTCAGTGATGAGTGGGGAATCTTGTCTTAGAACAATTATGCATCACCCTCTCTAGGTTTGCTCAGCTTAGCCTATTTCAATAAACTATCACTGAGTATCTGCTATCCTTTAAGCATTGGGGATATAGTACAATAGTTCATAAAACACAGAGTTCCTTTTTTTGTGAAACTCTTCCAATGCTGTAAAATAGAGCAACTACAGACCAATTTACACCTGGATTTTAATAATAGCAAGAGAAATTCCAAGATGGATTATGGGAATATTTCTCTAACTGGGACCCCTTACTTTAAAATTTGATCTTTCTAATCATTCATACATATAGCAGCTTCATGAGGTTTTGACGCCTCTTACCACTCCCTCCTTGCTTTCTGCAATGTAGTCAATCTAGTCATACTGGCATTCTTTCAGTTTCTTGAAAGGAACTAGCTCTGACACTCCCTCTTAACTTCATGTACGATACCCACTCTTTACTGTGGGCTGTTCTTCTCATAATCTGGTTAACTTCATTTCTTCACAACTCATCTCAAGTGGCACTTCCTCAGACAACATTTACATTGACCACCTCTCAATCTTGTCATCTTTTATCCCACTCCTTTTTTATTCCTTTGTAATGCTTATAAAATTGTACAATTTATAGTTATATGTTTATTTGGGAATTATTTACTAACTCTCTCCCCTACCATAATTGAAGTTCCATGAAAATAGATATTTTGTCTAATTCTTCACCATGGATACTTTAGACTACTATTTGGCCCATAATACTTGCTCAGTAAATATTTATTCAATGAAATGTATGTCTTCTCTCACCAGCTTGTCTAATATTATTTCCCCAGCCACTCTTTAACAAATTGTCCTGTTTTATTTATTATAACAATTATCATTACCTGAGAGTATCTTGCTGATTAATGCATTTAGTTATATGTTATTGCCTATCTTCAGCTAGAATCTAAATTCTATGACAATGCAGATTCTGAAGAAGATTGCCTGTGTTTGATTCTCAAATTTGCCTTCACTGCATATGTGCCCATGAGAAAGTCACTTAAGCTAGCTTCTATACCTCATTAGTAAAATGGTAGTAATTTTCATGACCTTATGAGACTGGGGTTGTGAGAATTAATTTAAAAATTATATATAAATCTAGCAGAGTGCACATAGTAAGCATTTTATTAGTGCTAATTGTTGTGATGATGGTGGCCATTATTGTTACTATTCATCTCTTTTTTCCCTGCTTTGGCAAATCCACACTAGATGCACAGAATATACTCCAGAAATACATCTTTAATATATTAAGAAAGGTTTTTCTCTTATTATCTATTAAAACTATAGCTTCTTTGGCTTATATTTGGCCATTTAGAAATATTGCCCATATACCAAGTGTCATAAAAGTAATTTATCTGCCATGATGTTATTCATACAAAATTTCCCGTTATGCTATGGGTGGAAGGGAAGTATGTTAGCTTTTGCTGCTTTGTTTCTGATTTGGGGACCAAAAGTGTAACATCCTAAAATCTCTAGTCCTTTCATCAGTGTGACACTGGATATTATTCTTCTAAAACAGCCCTTCAATCTAGTCAATCTAGTCACACTGGCATTCTTTCAGTTTCTTGAAACGCCCTACTCCCACCTCCATTTGGTCCATACCAAATATAGTTTAAATTGATTTTAGTTTCACTGTAATGATAACTTCTGCCTGAGCAAGGAATATCTTCTAAGTGTAAAGTTGGATGCTAATTTAAATTCTTTTTCTCTACAAAATTTGAAATATTGAGACAAGTTTGGGCAGGGAGATTCAAGCACTTAATTCAACCCTCTCTCCACATATATGAAACAGAGAAGCTTAGTGATTTATCATACTCTGTGTTTTATTGTACTGTCATTTTTACTATATTTAAGCTTGGATAATACAATCTTGACAGCAGGATGGAATGTAATTTAAATTTTAATATTTTCAGCTACAGCAATGGAAATGTATTATTTCTGCCTATGGAAAGATACCAATTCTCTGACTAATGTAGTGGAGGGGGAAAAACATATCCTCAAGTTACTTCTTGAAAAACAGAAGTGAAAAATAACCTCATCATGTCACTAATATAGTGACATAAATAGACACTTTGAATCATTCACTATTTTTGATGCCAAAGATTTCATAAAGATTTGTGCTATATATTTTCAACATTTAAAATAGATATTGAAGATAATTATTTAATTTTCTAAATTAGTCATTCACCATTAGAACCACATTATAAGAAAATCACTCAATAATACTTAAGAAGGCTAAATTTTAATTATTCTAAATATAAAATTCTGAAGTGAATAAGGCTAATTTTCTTTTTTTTTTTAATTTTCACATATACATGTGTTCATTAGGCTTCCACTTTTTGTCTTCATAAAATTAAAAAGGCTTAAAATTTAATAACAATGCTTAAGATAAGGCTAATGTTCATACTGTTTCCTGATGCAAGCCTTATAAAGAGGCCCTGTGCTATTGGCTTTGCACTATGAAGATAAAAATTTAGGTAACATCAATTAGAGTTACGTGAAAATCAGAGAACCAGAGACTATTTGATATGGAAGTAAAATATATGGGGACTGAGTCCAGAGTATAGAATAATAATTGCCTGTCTACTTCCAGGCCTGTGAATAAGACATCTAGTTATCCAAACCCAAGAGAAGGCATATACACCTATGTTCACACATGATACAATGGGAAAAGCACCTACTTTCCAGAACTCTAAAGAAACAAGCAATGATTTAATCAATTTGGAATAATTACTGTAAATCAATGAACCAGGTTTTTGTTAATCTTCTTTATCATTGTCTCTACAATTGTGCCTAGTGTATATTAGGTACATAATACATGTTTAATGGATGAATAAACAAATGTTTGTCATTTAAAAAAATAAAACCACAGAACCTTTTATCAGATATTACTTAGAACTTTAAAATTCTCGTGTAGGCTTGGGATATCTTTGAAACAAATTTTGAACCCTCCAGCCTTGGCGTATGTAGCTGGCACCCTGCCCACTGAGCTAAGGGTGCCACCTGGAACAAAGTTTGAAAACCACTGGTGCAAAGTAACCATAAGAACTGGGTTGAAACAAAGAGAAACTATACAGTTCTAGTCCTCAATTATTCTGAATCCGCCAGCATCATTTTTCCTTCACTGTTTTACTTTCCTATTTTCTATGTCCAGGAGATTGTACAAGAAACACTAATGAAGAAGACAGGATAGAGTAAAATGTTGAAAGAAGTGTAAAAGCTCACTGAATTGAGTTTCAGAATCTTTGAAAAAATGAAATAAGATGAAAACTTGGGGAGAATTAAAATAGTGTCATTCCCTATTCTTTTCTGATATCTCATTCTATGAATTACTGTTACTAATAAAATATTTTCTGGACTAGAGCGTATTAGTTCAGATAAAAGTAAGCAGAACATCTTTTTGAAGCATGGATGCTGAAGAATTGACCCAGTATATGGCAACCACAGTCTCTCATCTACCAGAAATAGTGTTTTAGATAATTAATAAAAGATAATCACCATGCATGTTTGAGCCTCTTTTCTGGGTGTGGGTATGTGTCTAATTTTCAAATTGTCAGCACAGCCAGAGGCTAGTGTCTTTTGGCATTAGACTTGCAGAGCTTCTTCCACAATCTCAAATGAGGCAAGTGACTCTACTTATAAAACAATCTGACACAACAGTTTCCAATTATATCATTTAAACCTGGGTAACTGGATGGAATATTTAGTTAGGGGATTTTCCCATAAGGACAGCCTGAAGCAAAATTGAGGGAGGAAAAGTTAGTCTTTATTTCTTTCTGTGTGATCTTTTTTTTTTTTTTTTTTCAATCCCAGGTATCCCCCTATTTGGGGTCCACAGTTCCTGTCTTGGAATTCCATTTCCAATTTCTATTTTCCTTAGACAATCCTTTGGGATATTCTGCTAAAATTCTATGCTCAGCATGTGCTGCTTATGCAAGATAGTGTGGTGTTTATGCTAAATATTAAAATGTACATGCAAACATTAAAAAAAAGTGTATGATTCCATTTATTGCAACCACAGAAGAGAACTTAATAGTGAAGAGAAACTCTCAAAGTTGTAGTTATGAATAGAAGATATTATTAAATATTTTACCACAAAAAATAAGTGAGGTGATAGTAGTGTTAATCAGTTTAATTTAAGCATTTCACATTATATATGAAATTATCACATTGTATACCATAAATGTATACAATTATTATTTTAATTAAAAATTAATTTAAAAATAAGAAGAAAGGGATAATTGTTAATGAATGTATACTTAAGAGTGATATGTAGCATGAGGTACAGAAAAATGGTAGAAAAACTGAGCCAAAGTGACTGTGGGATTACCCAAAAGGCTAAGATTAATAAATGGCTTTGAAAGGCATACTTCAAATAAGAAGAGCAAGGAGGACCTGTAGCTTAAAGCTGATGAAAAAAGTAGAAATGACTTCTTTGTTCCTTACTGTATTTCATCTTCTCTGTGAGTGGGCTTCATATGAGAATGGGTAGTAGACATAGGTTTAGAGAGACATTTTTTCCCAGCTCTATTTAGGTATAATAGATGAATAAAAATTGTATATAATTAAGATATATGTTTTTTTTTTTTTATGATTTTAGGAGTTTTATTTTCTCAATAGAAACTACAAAATTTAACAGCAAGAAGAAAAAACCAACTCTGAAATCCTGAGAATCTGATTCACCATTAACCCCTTTAAAAATTACTATAACAATTTTAAATATAAATGTT
>CAUYPK010133526.1:0-12535 GCA_963574355.1 Loris lydekkerianus | reverse complement strand
ACTGGGAAAATGCCAGGAAGGCTATGTTGAATATTGGGATGAAAATGTGTCAAATGGTTTATGAAGCTAGTATATGATGCCCCATGATCATATCAATGTACACAGCTATGATTTAATTAAAAAAAAAAAAAAAAAAAAAAGAAGTAGTCAACAGAGTAAACAGACAACTACTGAATGCAAGAAAACATTTTCAAATTATACATCCAACAAAGAACTAATATCTAGAATCTATAAGGAATTCAAATCAGGAAGATTAAAATAAGAAACTCTATTAAAATGTGGGCAAAAGACATAAATAAACATTTTTCAAAAGAAGACATACAAATGGCCAAACATATAAAGAAATGTTCAACATCACTAATCATCATGGAAATGCAAATTAAAACCACAATGAGACAGGACCTTACCAGTATCCGAATGGCCATGACTAAGTCAACAAACAACAGATGTTGGCACAGATGTGGTGAAAAGGGAGTACTTATACATTTTTTTGTGGGAATATAAATTAGTACAACCTCTATGGAAAACAGTATGAAGATTTCTCAAAGTACTAAAAGTAGATCTACCAGTTGATCCAGCAATCCCACTACTGGAAATCCCCCCCCCAATAAAGAATTCGTTTTACAAAAAAGACAACTACATCCATGTTTATGTAAACAACCTAGGTGCCCACTGACTGATGAGTAGACAAAGAAAATGTGAAACACACACCATGGAATAATACTCAGCCATCATGACAATGAAATGATGTCTTTTGCTGCAATCTGGATGGAACAGGAGGCCATTATTCTAAGTGAAGTAATCCAGGAACAAAAACCATATACCATATTTTTTCACTGAAGAGTGGGAGCTGTGCAATGGGTATGCCTCCTCACATAGAGTGACTTAGTGGACATTGGAGACTCATAGAAGGGAAGGTTGGATGGGGTGCTGTTTGAAAAAGTACCTATGGGGTAGAATGCATACTATTCAGGTGACTGGTATATTAAAAGCCTAATCTTCTCCATTATCCAATTCATCTATGTAACCAAACTGCCCAAATCTACTTTTATTTTATTTTTTTTGCAGTTTTTGGCCAGGGCTGGGTTTGAACCCAACATCTCCAGTATATGAGGCCTGCACCCTACTCCTTCGAGCCATAGGCGCCGCCTTCTATTTAAGTTATTTTTTAAAAAGAAAACGGAAGATCTTTGGTCCACCTGAATTTTTGAATGCCTAAATACAGTAGACAATAACCCTGCCTCAAAACGTAATTCATAGGAACAAGAAAAACTTTGAAAGTGATAAGCCCCTGAGAATTTGGGGGTGTGGGGTGGTACAGTACAATAGTAGGTGTTAGCTAACATAGACATCACTGGTGCCTGATAGTAAAGTATTACCTAAAACATAAAGCACTAGCTTAGTGATCAGGCAGTGGGCAGTAAGGAAACCAGAAAAGACGGAGACCTGGGATATGCAGTGGAAGTCCAGGTTTGTAGCTCTAATGAAAAGTTGGAAAGAAGAAAATTAGTAATACAATGAAAGAAAATAGTAAAGGTAATATGAAAGAAAGAAATATGCTCAATCAACAATTTGCTGGTTTTCAAACATAAGCCCAGAGTAGAGTCCAGAAATTAGGGTTGGAAAAGATTACTGCTTCTAACTCTCAAGCAATAAGAAATAAGATTCTAAAACTTTTGCGTGACAAAGCCCCAATATCTGAGTCCTATAGCAAAGAACTGATTTAAAATGTTGCCTGAGCCTTAGAATTTCAAGGTAGTCACCATCTCATTGAGAGAGAAGAGTACAGGGTAAAAACACCTTCCCAATAAGTCAACCTTGATAATAATGCATAGGAAAAAATCTTAGGGATAAAGAACTTAGTGGAAGAAAACAAAACAGAACCAACTTAGCCAAGCACAGAAAAAAATACTGCATGATCTCACTTACATGTAAAACATAAAAAAATCAAATTCCTGGAAGTAGAGAGTAAAATGCTGGTTACCAAGGATGGGACAGTGGTAAGCAGGATGGAAGATGTTGATCAAACTATACAAAGTTTCAGCTAGACAGAGGAATAAGTTTTTGAGATCTGTTTTCACAGCGCGTGACTAGTGTGATATATATTTCTAAATTGCTAAGAGAATTTCACACCACAAAAAAAGTATGTGAGATGATGGATATGTTAATTAGCTTAGTCTAATCATTCCATAATGAATACATATCTCAAAACACCACACTGTATCCCAGAAACATGTAAATTATTTGTCAAAAATAAAATTAATTTTTTTTTTTTAAATTAACAGAACCTTCTCAAATTTTTGACAGAAATACATGGCCAGAGAAACCATGAGCCCAGACTAAAAATACAATTTAAAAAAGCATTTGTTTCTTTGAGGCTTAAAACAACCTTGACACCAGAAGGTTGCAAAAGCTGTGCGCCGTCCTAAGGAGGGCACGCTCCCCCATAACCACTTCCCAGGTAGCCACAGAGACTGAAGTACAATAAGGAACTTGCCAGGACAGAGTCGTGGGCCATGAAGACCAACTGACAAGAGATCTCCTTTTAGAGAGCTGAATCAAGGTCTAATCAAGAAAGTCCTCCTACCTTCTGGCTGGGAACCTTCCCCCTCCCTGACCAGCTGGACTCCAGGCTGCTGTGAGCCTTTGACAAATGAGCATTTCCTGTTTTACCCTGTTCCAAATGGGAGTTTTTAGGAATCTTATGCTGTCCCTGCTCTATCACTGAAAATTAGAAGGAGCTGGGGAAGAGGAAACAACTTCCCTCTTTTTCTGTTCACAAGTCATGGAACCATGAGCATCCTCCCGTGGACACGCACATCACCCAGATGCCAGAACACTGACCTAGGGGCTCCTTCTGGGATGGTGTGTTCTGTGTATGAGAGGAAAGCAAAACAGGGATTTGGTAACCAGGAGGGGGAACTTTGGCAGAGACCGGCTTGTGTTCCCCAAACTCATTCCATTTTCCTCCTCACACAGCTAGGTGGCATTTCCCAGCCTCCCTTGAGGTTGTCTGCAGCCACGTGACTACTCCCGGCCAATGGAAGGTGCACGCCTGGAGTGGCTGCCACTTCCTATTCTGCTTCATAAACGCTCCCGTGACGTCATGGGCCATCTCTTTTCCACTTTCTGCTGGCTGGGTGGCAATGGCCAGGTACAGAAGGGCAGCCCCAACACTCACATGTGGTACCTCAAAGTAATCACCAGTAAATGAAGAAAGAAACTGAACTTTACCTAAGGGAGAACCCAATTTCTAAGGTTTTAAACCACTGGTACTTGAGATGATCAGTTTTAGAACTAACATCACCTTAAAAACAACTTAATAAATATTGGCATGTTTTACAGGTCAGCAACTACAAACATTCCAATTTAATGCAACTGGATGAGTAAATTATGGAGCAAACACGGAACACTGGGTAACCATTAGAAATTATAATGTAAAGCAGTAGTGGCGTGAAAACGTGTCTGTGCTGTACTGTAAGACAGGAGAAATTAGGTTAGAAAACAAGTGCAACATCACCCATTCCTCTGAAGTTGAAAGTGTGGGTAACCCCAGCTCTGAGAACCTTCTAGAAGGATGTTCCCCAAATTTTAACAGTCAGAAATGTGGTACTTCAGTAATCCTTTCTTCTTCCTATATTTTTCAGGCTTATTCAATTTTTTCAATGCCTGTTTTTGTTGTTGTTGTTGTTTTGTTTTTTTTAGAGACAGAGTCTCACTTTATCACCCTTGGTAGAGTGCCACAGTGTCAAGTCTATTCTCTTGCCTCAGCCTCCCCCAAGTAGCTGGGACTACAGGTACCCTTCACAACACCCAGCTGTTTTTTGTTGCAGTTTGGCAGGGACTGGATTTGAACACCCCACCCTCAGTATACAGGGCCTGCGGCCCTACCCACTGAGCCACAGGCACCACCCTTCAATGCCTGTTTATACATATATGTATGTATGTGTGTGTATATATATATATGCTGTGTTTGAACATTAAATGTTTTCTTTTTTCCTCCAGTTGACCCTGTCATGTCCCTTCCATTTCCTTCAAGATAGTCTCTCCAACCCCTTCAATATTGAATTTCTTAAAGACATTACTTCAAGCGAGTTAGAAAACCTATGGGTGAGAGACCCCCCTCTCGAGATAATAACCACCTTATTTAGGCTCATACTGCATCTTCACTAATCACAGTTATTCTATCAGCTTATAAGAAGCGCCATGATTTAAACTGCCCAGTCTCTGTCCCCCTGAACTCAGGACATCAGGCAGGCCTTACATGCTGGCTACTGTCCTCCAGGAGAGGAGAACAGGCCAATGCAATGAAAGCCCCTGTCCTAGAGACCCTGGTTTGAATTGACCAAGGAACAAGTAAAGGGAAGGAAGGAGCTGCAGGCTTTGAGATCTTTCCCACCCTGGCAATGACTGGTGTGTCTGCTCCTGAGCGACCAGTCTTCCTCCCAGCCCAGATTAAAGGATGGCTTCTGATGTTGCAGACTTCTCCATCTGCACCTCCAAAAAAGGTGGCTCTGGTTATAATTCTCACCATTGGGGTTTAGGTCATTAGTGACTATATCTTTGCTAAATAGCTATCACAAAAATAGAGTTTTAAGCAGAAATGTGAATGAGGTGAACTAGAGTTCCAGGAAAATTAAACTGCCAATAATGTCCACAGTGAACAGAAAGAGACTAGAGCAGCAATTAACTTGTAAAGATCATTAATTAAATTATTTTTGAGAGACGTTAAAAGTACAGTAAGTATATTCATTTTTTATGCTTTCTTTTTGGATCAACATAATTTAAGTGTTCTGTGGAAGTTCAACTATAGGTTTAAGTGTGCCATGAGATTTAAAAAGTTGAAAAACACAAGGCTAAAGGCTAAAATTCTACTTTAAAGGCTATTGCAGTAATCCCACATGTGTGATGAGGATGGAAACAAAAAGGAGTAACTTATCCAAAGCTCCTAGGGAGGGTGCCCAGCCCATAAGCACCCAGCAGAATAACAGTCCCACACGGTAAATGTGGGGAAACCAAGACCAGTCCAAGCACAACAAACAGAGGAAATTTAACACAGGCAACAGGTTACAAAGGTATGCCAGAACTGAAAGAGATCAGGAGAGAGCAGGAGCAAAAAACAGAAAGATGCAACAGCTAAATACTAGACATCAATGCTCCTGAGCTATATCCCTGAGACTGCTTCACCTGCTGTACCACTAAACAGACTGTGCCAGTCAGCGCTGAAACCGCCAAGGAAGGGCTACACCAATCAAGAGCAGAGCTTCCCTTCAGGGCTCCCGTCAGGGATCCTTACCAGCACTGCAGCAACTGCTTGCAACAGTCCCACTAGAAAACCCCTGAATTAGGAAGGCTTTCTCCTCCTCCCACCTCAGTCTCCCACCAGTACCTCCGACTGACAGAATATTTTTTAATTTAATTTTTATTAAATCATAACTGTAGGGCAGTGCCTGTGGCTCAAAGGAGTAGGGCGCGGGCCCCATATACCAGAGGTGGCAGGTTCAAAACCAGCCCCGGCCAAAAACTGCAAAAAAAAATTATAACTGTATACATTTATAAGGTATAATGTGATGATTTAATATACAATGTGGAATGCTTAAATCAAACTGATTAACATAACCATCACCTCATTTACTCATTTTTTGTAGTAGTTGTTTTGAAATGTACCCTTGTATTGTGCACATTAGGTAAGAGCCCACCAACTATGCTACCTCCACGCTGGAAGAATTTAACATGAGGGAAGCCAGGGATAGGTAGCTTTAGACACCCAGTTCTGGAAGTAGAGAGCAAGGCACAGAAGGCTGAGTGGGGAGGTGAGTGAGGAGCCACGAGAACACAGGTGAGTAACCAACACCCAGTCTACACTCCCACCCATTCTCTTCCAACCTGGGTTAACAAATGTCCACTCTGGAGGACATGCGCAGGGCAGAGGTGAGGAAGGGAGGAAGCGGGGAGGTGGAGGTAGAATTGATACTCCCTGGCCTTAAGAAAAATCCTGAAGGCAATGTAGAATTAAGAAAACAGCAAAATTACTCCTGACTCTGTGGCAATCATATCATTAAAATTAAAGTGAAATAACCAAGTTGGAGCCAGATAAAGCATGCCATACACCCTTCCCAGAAGATTCTGCCTACTACATTCATAACGACATCTGCTGGTTGGGCTACTAGCACACATGGTATTGTTGTGCAACTTTTTTAAAAGGTTCCCTCTCCAGGGTGGGGAACTATAAAAAAGTGTCCCCTTAGGGAGGGAAAATCAGAAAAAAGCTGGAACCCCCAAGCTGATGACTTTGAAAAGCCATGCCATCCTCAGTGCCAGGGTGCCACTTACACTTGGCTGGTACCACTGGGTGGGACATAACACATGGGGGACATCACATAGTGTGGTCTGCAGACCACATAACGCACTGCTGCTTTCGCTGTTACCTCACGTGAGCCTCACCACAGTCTTAGGAAATAAGCATTATTATTGCCCAGCTTACAAACAGAAAGAATTGAATGGCTTGTTCCCCATCTTACACCTAGTAAATGACAGAAGAGCTGGCAGAGATTTGAAATCTAATGATAGCTCCTCAGTAGTGAAAGTGAGTGCTACAGTGAGGCAGACACACACATACTTGGAACTTTACACACAGGATCACAGTCACTTCTCCTAACAGTATGAGGTCTTCATTGAGCATAGTCTTCATTTCACTGGCCTTGTTTTATTGTTAAGAGAACTTGGCCACCCTCTTCCTGCAGGGTAATGCACACAGCATGTGTGCTCAGCCCCCAAGCCACCGTGACTGGCACTCTTCACTCTTTCATTTACTTATTCCTTGTGCTAGTCATTGCCTCGCCCACAGGAAGAATAGACACAGTCACATCTGATGGGACAAGGAGGCCCACTAGGAATCTGAAGCTGGGATTTCCTGTGAGTTTTTCTACTGGTGAAACAAAAAGTTCCCTTGACTCTGGCTCCCTTGGGGTTCCAGAGAACAAACTGGCATTATCTCTGCACTGCAGGGCCTTGACTCCCACACTCACTGCACACAAGGCTGAAAGAACACCCAAAGGTTTAGACAACCAGTCTGCCAAGTTCCCAACTTCACGGAAGCTCTCCCTCGGTGCAAATAGCCCACAGTGACAGCTCAGTTTGGATGAAATGCAATAAGGCAGGTCCTCTACTGTTCCAATGTGTGCTCAGAATGGGCACATTTTCATAATGCTTTTATTAAATAAAATTTGAACTGTGACTATTTCCTCCCTGGAGCCAAAACACCTGAAAAGCAAAAGAAAAAGGAAAACTCTGTGTTCAGAGGAAAAAGCAATGGCAGGCACGCTGCTGAACCGAACGTCTTCTAAGGTTAGAATGCCCTCTTTGGGTATGAAATTATACCAGCAAGAGTGGTGAATTTTCTGAGACCAGAGGGATGGAGAGAAACCAGGTTCCATGCAATGTCCTAAAGAAGAATTTTACAGAGTTAACATTTCATATAGATGAAATTTTATAAAGGCAAAACCAGAATTAAATCACACAGTGGAGAAAAACAAAGATTTACTAGGTTTAGAATTATAAATTCCCTTAGCAGAGCCAATTGCGACCACTGCTGACATAAGGGATCATGCTGAATATTTAACCTTTCACAATTCTCTAAAGCGAAGGCTGATGTTCTTGTCCTTGTTTTCATAGACGAGCACACTGAGGTACAGAGCGATGCTGCAGGGGCCTTCACAGTCTGTGACACATTCACTATCAATCACCCACAGTAAGCCCTCTCACCACCAGCATCAAAAGAGACGCTCAAAGCCTGAGATGGTTTCCTACAGGCCAAAGGAGTGGCTCACTGGGATAGTCATTGGTGGTTGGTATTGATTCCTACCCCTTCCATTCAGGCCTATTAATGACAGCAGTTGATCCCGTTCACCCTCCAAGAGCAGCAGGGTCTCTGTAGGACAGTCAGGGTACAAGACAGGTTATCATTTGTCCTCAGGTTGATAAATGTGGCACCAAAGGATTCATACAAGAGACAACATCAAGAGAAGAATCAAACTCAATGCAAAGGAGTCTACACAAGTGGGCCCTCCAAAAAGGCTAGGCAAAGCAGGAGAATCCAGGTGTCAGACCAAGGATCAAAATCCAGAAGGCCTAGTGAGCACAGTTTTGAAAGCTGAGTCCAGGAGGCACCCCCACCTAGCGCACACCACCATGCACTTGTGGAGAGCTACTGAGCTGAAGCTGAGGGCAAGCAGGGCTTCCTCTACGTGTCTGGTACTCATCTTCCCTGACGCACCTGCGTATTCCTCTGCTCACCCCATAAGCAGCAGAGTTGTACTACAGTAACTGAGGCTAAGAACTGGGAACACAGGAAGAAGAGAGGGAGGAGATACAGCAAAACAATAACAACGATTAAGGACAAATCCATGAGGCATCATCTCTAATTCTGAAATCCGAACTCTCCGAGAACCACGGGCTTTCTCTAATGCATTTGACAGTAATCCAACCACATTTGACTTATATAGTGGGAGAACATCAAACACACAGATGTGAGGCAATTTAGGGGCTGCATTCATCCCACTTTGTGAAAACAAGCATCTGTTTGCTGCAGAGACACTAATGTGATTTAGAGAAGGGGTCATGGTCCTGGGTTAGAATGTCATGGAGCCACAGATCACTGGACAAGCTTTAAAACAAACCAATTATAGGTTTGGGAGCAATATCAGCAAGTTCTAATAAAAGCAACTCTTTACATATAAATGCTACAGATTGCAACCACTGCTGACATAAAGGATCATACTGAATATTTAAACTTCTACAATTATCTAAATTGAAGGCCAATATTATCATCCTTGTTTTTATAAAGGGGCTTACTGAGGTGCAGACAGATCAAGGGACTTGCCCAGGGTCCTGACATACCCCACACCACCTCACCCACTGTCCTTCCCACCTGGCCACTAGGCTAGTTGCGACTAATCATCATTTATCCACCACAACAAGAAGTAAGGTGAAGTATTTCATCACAATTTAAATGAAATTTGCCTTCAGAATGTATTTCTGGGCTTCCATGAGAAGACACCTTTGTCCAGTGCTTCAGGAATGCACCATTGCTCCTCAGGATAAATGATGAACTTCATGGGAAAAACAACACGGGAAGTGTTGGGAGCAGCAGGCACCCACGGGAGGGTTGCTGTGGTGGGTGCTGCAGTCCCCCACATGCTCCACCAGTCCCCTAAATCCACTTCTGATGAAAATCACAATAATGTGCTTTGAGATGAGCAACCGACATTTTTCTCGTATGAAAATGGACACTCCTTTAGAGGTTTTTGTCACTTTTGTTGATCTTAAACAAGCAATCTATATAAAGAGAGTGCCTGTGAGCCAAAGCAAGTTTAAGACACATCCCCTGTGTTCCCCTTTCTCGTCCCAGTGCTGCCCAAGCCTCTCTCTGTGACCCCTGGTCAGTGAGCAATGCTACCTACTCCTGCATGCTCTGGTGACTATATTACACGTTATTTTAAATCAACTGCAACTCAATATCTTTATTCCTACTATAAATCTAATGCAAATGGTAAGAAGACAAATGATAAAGTCTGCCCTAAAGAAGTAAGGGCCCTAGATTAATGCAAAGACATACCCAAGCAGGGGGTTTCTCACCACTAAATTCCTAGTGGACTCATCTCTTCCCTGGCTTTGTAATAATTAGTAATTATTCATTTTATTGTAAAAGGCAGCCTCTTATTGGGATGTTGTAAAAAAGAGGAGGGGGAGTCTTTCACTCATGAAAAATCAGAATACCTGGTGCAGTAGCTCACACCTGTAATCCCAGCTACTTAGGAAACTGTAGCAGGAAGCTCACTTGAGGCCAGGAGTTTGAGAGTAGCCTGGACAACACAGTGAGACTCAGATTCTACAAAAGTTACAGCTTGACCAGGAGAGATAGCAGCTGCTTGGGAGGCTGAGGTGGAAGGATCTCTTGAGCCCAGGAGTTCAAGGCTGCAGGGAGCTATTATTGCACCACTGCACTCGAACCTGGGGAATAGAGCAAAACCTTATCTCTTTAAAAAAAGAAGAATAAGAAGTAATTTATTTCTTTTTAGAGATGGGCAGAATAAAATGTTAAGGACAGTGTCAACAAAGACAAAGTCACTCCCCTGGCTTATCTCCTTTTATTTTCACTGAGCCTGTTCTGATTTCATGAAATGAGAAAAACAGAAATAAAAACAATGTCTTTTATTACATATTACTTTATACTTTCCAAAAAAGTTTCAGAAAACATTTATATAGAATAAATATGTGATTGAGTATGCTTACATTATCCCAAATCATAGAGTCAAAAAAATATCTAACAGGTGAATTAAAATAATGTAATTTTTCCACTCAAATTATAATTTAAGTAAGGAAACACACAAAAGCTGCATGATTGAGAAGGAGTCCAGAGCTCATTCCACCGTTCCCAAGTCCAATTAGCCAGTGGTTTGAGAGAGGATATCACGAATATTGGGGTCAGGGAGTCACTCTCCTTGGCCACAGCAACCAGATAGCTGCAGCCTTCCCCACCCCTGCATGCTACGTCCTGCTCTCCTAACCTGCCTGAGGAGAGAATGTCCGTGAAAGTAAGCAACTGAGAAAATGCAATGCAACAGCCAAGACGTCAACTCAGAGTATTCTACACAGTTCACAGGAGGAGAACTGTGTCTCTCCTCCTGCATGAAGAGAAGCACACTTTACTCATGGTATAGAAATCAATGCTTGAGTAAATTGTCTTTAAAATTATTATACCCTGGGCGGTGCCTATGGCTCAAAGGGGTAGGGCGCTGGTCCCGGAGGTGGCGGGTTCAGACCCAGCCTCAGCCAAAAACTGTAAAAAAAAAAAGAAAGAAAGAAAAAATTATCATACCCAGGAGTAAACACTACACTCAGTAAATTATAAATTAAAGGATTTCTTTTTCTGCCTCCAGCTATCCATCCATCCATCTTGTAAAACATTCATTAGCCATCAACCTAGATGCCAACTACTTCTAAATGAAGGTACCTAATCCTTCTGATGAAACACATCCAAAAACTTCATGAGAATTAATTCTCTTTTCATTGGTCTACATGCTTCTCAAGAGTATGGACAACACTTAAATTTATATGTATAATATACACAAATACATAAACATCTTTTTTTAATGTTCAAGAGCCTCCACAGTATCTGGCTATGTGGTTTGTACATCTCAATCAATATCTGAACTAAACTGAACTTCTGGAACTCTTGATTAGTTTCAAAAGATTAGAAAAGACTTGATTGATCTATTGGATTATTCAATCTGAAATATAATTAAGTTTACCAGTGAGAGTAAAGTAAACCATGAGTACACCATGTGGATGAGGGGCCAAGGAGACAAACAAGACAGAGCCCTTGAGCTGAAGGAGTCATAAAAGCAAGTTATATCCAGAACAAACTATAACAAAGGAAGAGTAGATGATTCCAGAAAACCAGAGAAAGCTGGGAATATTACTGCATAGACCGTAAATGCAGGGTAACATTTTGGTGTGTAGGTATATTCTTCGTGGGTACAATAATACACAGAATAAAAGGACCAGGGTATCAGTTTTATATATTTAACTACCTGTCCATAGATGGTCTGAAGAGGGATGACAACAATTTGCTGAAGGAGGCTCAGAGACTGTAGCACAGAGGTTATGGCACCAGCCAGGTACACCGGGGGTGGCGGGTTCAAACCCACCCAGGCCACCTAAACAATGACAACTGCAACAACAACAACAAAAAATAGCCAGGCGTTGTGGCAGGTGCCTGTAGTTCCAGCTACTTGGGAGGCTGAGGCAAGAGAATCACTGAAGCCCAAGAGTTGGAGGTTGCTGTGAGTTGTGATGCCACAGAACTCTACAGAGGGCAACATAGTGAAACTCTGTCTCAAAAAAAAAAAAAAAATTTTTTTTCTGAAGGGGCAGTAAGGAGTCTGTGAGAGCCCTTTGAGACCCCTTCAAGAGTCCTTTACACAGAGGAACAATAACCCAATCAGATCTCATGCTTTGTGAGAAGGATCCTGGCAGCAGTGTACAGACCTCATTGGGAGGAGTTACTGGGCCAGAGGCATCCTGACACAATCAAGGTCAGGACCAGGAAGACACAGGAAGGCTGAAATGCCTTCTGAAGAAGCATCTGAGGAGTGGCAAATAATGATACAGGGTTCCCCATTCAAGCCTGGACAGTGGACCCCAGTTTTCCGAGGCCTAGGCAATTTCATGAAGGTAATGCCCTGACCTTTTGCCCTGAACTGGCAGGACTACACTCATTGATTTGTCAATAACACTCATTAACGTTGAAAACATGTTTCCATTTGCCAAGTCCTGGCCAAGTAATACTCTCAATTCTAATACCCTAGACCAGGGGTGGCGAACATGTGGCTCTTGAGCCACATGCGGCTCCCGGCCAAAATGAATGTGGCTCTTTGCCTCTTATCATTATTTTGTATACTGTGGCTCTTTGCCAAGTTTGGATTTTGTTATGCTGCTTCTGAGGAGGGACCTCTGAGGAGAGATCTCTGAG
>CAUYPK010133522.1:0-15411 GCA_963574355.1 Loris lydekkerianus | reverse complement strand
TGGTATACATGTACCACAATTTGCTAGTCCATTCATGGGTCGATGGGCACTTGGGCTTCTTCCATGACTTAGCAATTATGAATTGGGCTGCAATAAACATTCTGGTACAGATGTCTTTGTTATATTGTGATTTTTGGTCTTCTAGATATAAACTTAGTAAAGGAATAATAGTATCGAATGGCAGGTCTATTTTTAGGTCTCTAAGTATTCTCCAAACATCCTTCCAGAAGGGACGTATTAGTGTGCATTCCCGATCCTCAGGTTAGATTATTTCTAATTTATCTTCAAGTCAGCTGACTCTTTTGTCATCTGCATTCTTCTGTTAAGTCCATCTGATACATTTATATATTGGATGTTATATACTTTAGTTTTTTTTGTTTTGTTTTGTTTTGTTTTCCATTAGTTTCTTATTTATTTAGTCATTCATTTATTCATTCATTGGAAACAGAGTCTCACTCTCTCACCCTGGGTAAAGTGCTGTGGTGTCATAGCCTGGCTAGTTTTTCTATTTTTAGTAGAGATGAGGTCTCTTCTTGCTCAGGCTGGTCTCGAATTCCTGAGCTGAGATGATCCACCTGCCTCCGCCTCCCAGAGGGCTGGGATTACAGTCATGAGTCAGAGCACCCGGCCTTATTTCTATTAGTTTAAATCAAGATGTTTACATTCATAGAATCTGTAATGGACATTGTCACCTGCATAGAGAAATCTTTGTCTAAACCTAATTAATTATACAATTAAAAGAAATTCAAGATTATTAAGGGGTATGTAAGTTTGATTGTATAACTCGTAAATCAGAGTTATGGATGTGCCCTTCACCTAGAAAACGTGCACTGTGCCTGTGCAGTATTCCCACTGGGTGGGAGTTTGCCCTTGCCCTGCTCCCCCTCCCTGTTAGATGAATTTCACTGAGTTTTTCTCTCATGTGCATATATGTAGTAGGTCTTAATTTACTAATTCCAACTTAGTACTGGGTACATAAGATGTTTATTTTTCCATTCTTTGGATACTTCACACAGGTGAATGGTCTCAAATTCCATCCAGATTGTTACAAAATATATGAGATCTCCATCTTTTTTTATGGTTGAATAATATTTCATGATTTCATGGTATCATGGTATATATATGTATATGCCATGTATTAATCAACTCACTATTTTTAGTAGAGATGCAGTCTTGCTTTTGCTCAGAGTGAGATTGATAGGCACTTGGGTTGTTTCCACATCTTTGCAATTGTAAATTGTGCTGCTATAAACATTCAAGTGCAAGTGTCTTTTTGATTAAATGACTTTTTCCTTTGAGTAAATACCTAGTAATGGGATTGCAGAATCAAATTATAGGTCTACTTTTCCTTCTTTGAGGGATTTTCATGCTACTTCCCATAGAGGTTATACTAGCCTGCAATCCCCCCAACAGTGTAAGAGCGCTCCCTTCTCCCTGCATCCACGCCCACATCCATCCCATCCATTGCTTTGGGCCTTTATGATATGAGCCATTCTTTTTTTTTTTTTCCCATCATACACTGGTTTTATATACCATTTGACAAATTTTCATCATACTGGTCTGCATAACCTTCCTGGCATTTTCTTAGTTATTGTGTTATATACTTTAGTTTTGAAATTTCTGTTGGCTTTTTTTTTTTTTGTTTCTATTTCTCTGCTATAGATTTACTATATTTCATTCATGATGCCCATATTTTCTTTTATGTCCTTTAAATTCTTGTCTGAAAATTCTATCTGTTGGTCTATATTAATTTCCTTTTTAAAAAGTGGGTAACATTTTCATGTTTCTTGATTTATTAAGTAATTTTGGGTTGTATCCTTGACATGTATATTCATCAAGCTTCTCTATAGAAACAAACTGATAGAAGTTTTCTGTTTATATATGTTTACATATATATAGGCAGTCCTCAAATTATGAACATCTGACTTACGTACAACTTTCACTTACAAAGAGAGGCAATTATAGTAAGTCCCTGAGTTATAAACATCTGACGTATGACTCACAAACAGGAGCTATTACAGGTAATAGGTAAATGTACATGTTCTAACTTACTTACAAATTCAACTTAAGAACAGACCTACAGAACCTATCTTGTTTGTAACCCATACACACACACACACACACACACACACACACACACACAAGTATATATGAGGGGGAGAGACAGATTTATTATGAGAGATTGGCTCATATAATCATCAAGTCTGAGAGGTTCCTTGATCTCCCATCTGCAAACTGAAGGCCCAGGAAAGCTGATGGTATAGTTCCAGACCAAACGTGAAAGTCTGAGAATGGGGCAGTTAATAGTATAAGTCCCACATTGAGTCTGAAGGCTGAAAAACCTAGAACACTGATGTCCAAGGCAAGAGAAGAAAGATGTCCCAGTTCAAGCAGAGAGATCAAATTTGCCCCCCCCCCCTTTTTTTTACCTTTCTGTTCTGTTCAGGCCCTCAATGGATTGGTTTCTGACTACCCAACAGATTGGATATTGAGGAGGTCAATCTGTTTTATTCAGTCTACTGATTCAAATACCAATCTTATGTAGAAACACCCTCACAGATACACCTAAGAATGTTTTACTAACTCTTTAGGTATCCAAGTTGGCACATAAATTTAAGTATCACAGTATGTAAATGTTATTTTGCAAAGATCTTGGAGTCTATAATACTCTATTTAAAATATTAATTTTTTTGTTTGCTGGTTTGGTTTAGCATGTAGTTAACTTTACTGGGGGGAGGGGGCTATATTGCTTGGGTAGCAACTCAAATATCAAGTCAGTTCTTTTTTTTTTAGACAAGTTCACACCCTGTCACCCAGGCTAGTGTGCAGTGGCATCATCATTACTCATTGCAAACTCAAATTCCTGGGTTCAAGCAATCCTGCTACCTTAGCCTCCTTAGTAGCTGGGACTATAGGCACACATCATCGCACTGGGCTAATTTTTCTATTTTTTGTAGAAATGGGGTTTTGCTCCTGCTCAGCCTGGTCTCCAACTCCTGGTCTCAAGCAATCTTCTTATATGGGTTTACAGGCATGAAACACCACACTTGGCCATAAAGTCAGTTCCTTTAGACTTGGCATGGCTGCTTGGAGTTTATCCAATTCAGGCATGATTCAGGGGGTCATGAAAGATTTGGGCAGAGTTTATAAACATAATTTGAGGATCTCTTTCTTTAGCTCCCTCCTTTTTTGGATTTCCCTCCTTACTTTCTAGGAAATAGAATTGCCCCAAACTTCCTAAATCTTCAAACCAGAAAACCTGGTGGTTTTTATCAAAATTTTAGCTGCCCTGAATGGAGCCAACTGAAGCTGGCTCCTCAGGCTGGAAACTATGAAAATGGGAAGTGTGAGTTCCTCTTTTTATACAAATGTCAACCACCTTCTAGAACCTATCTGTGTTTGGTTAGTCTCCAGGAAGAAGTCCTTCCGGCAGTTGTTCTTTATATTTCACCCAGAATTTATAAATGGGAGAAGTATAGACAGGGGCAGCTCAGCAATGACAAATCCTCTTTAGTGTTCTTTCTGTAGGTTTGAAAAACTTAGGCTTAGGGAAATCTTTCCTCGTTTAAAGCAACTTACTGGAATTAAGACTTGGCACCATAAAGGTTGAGTTGTGGTAGTTAACCAGAGGTTAGGATAAATCGATATTAATTCTAAATTGTGCAATTTTTAAAATGAAATAAATATCACTAATTTCAATTAATTGGCAAGACAATTAGTATTAGTCAAATTCTATATTATAAAACTTGTAAGCAGAAATGTTGTACTATAATCTCTCACTAATTTTTTTTTTTTTGACCCATGAAAAGTCTTTACTAATCCTCTTGTGAAAAATCTGTACAATGGCTGCAGACAACATCACTGTGGAGTCTTTAGTCCTTCGCCTTTTTGCCAGCACCAACATTAGCCTTTGCAGTCCCCCTGACTTTCTTCATTCTGTTCTTGCGTTCCTTTCGCTGCTTTCTTGACATCTTTTTCTTCTCATACAGGCCATGCCTTGCAAGTCTAATTTTGGGTTCATTTTTCTTTGCATAATCCAAAGAATCGTAAATCATGCCAAAGCCCGTTGTCCTCCCACCACTAAAGTGAGTTCTGAATCCAAATACGAAGATGACATCAGGTGTGGTCTTGTACATTTTGGCTAGTTTTTCTCTAATTTCTGTCTTTGGTACTGTTGCCTTCCCAGGGAGAAGGACATCAATGACCATTTGTTTCCTCTGAAGTAGTCGGTTAGTCATGAACTTCTTGGTCCGGATAGTTACTGTGTTGTTCATGATGGCGGGCGATCCTTGGGTAACCAGGGAGGAAGAGGACCACTTTTTCGCCGGCCAATCATATCAACGCCTCTCTCACTAATTTTTAACGACTTTGCTAGCAAAATGCTGCAGAGGTTCCTGAAAGATACATTTTATTAATTATCTAAAAGTTGTTCGATATGTACACAGATAATTCTAATGTTAATGCTTATGTAAAAAAAATTAATAATGCACAAACACAACAGCAATCTCTCCTCTGGATTATAGTATTTACATGGGTTTTTTTCTGCTATGATATTTTGAGCCCATATTGCTTTGCAATAAGAAAAGGAATAATCTGAAAATTTAAAATGAAAAATAAAAATAAATAAATCCATTAAAAGATTCCCCCCCCCCCACTTTTTTTTGGATACAGAGTCTTATTCTATCACATTGGGTTGAGTACAGTGGCATTATCATTAGCTCAGAGCAACCTCAACCTCTTAGGCTAAAGCAGTCCTCTTGCTTCAGCCTCCTGAGTAGCAGGGGACTACAGGTGTGCACCACAATACCTGGCTAACATTTCAATTTTTAGTAAAGATATAGTCTGGCTCTTGCTCAGGCTGGTCTTATACTTGTGACCTCAAGTAATGTGTCCTCCTTGGCCTCCCAGAGTGTTAGGACTACAGGCATGAGCCACTGTACTTGCCCTACCTATGTACTTGCCCTACCTATGTTCTTGCATTCCTTCAATTCTTACAGATTGTATATTCAATGCTTCATCCAAATCACCATAAATTCTAAATTATTATGGGCTCTATTGAAAATACCAAAATATAATAAATAATCTAAGCTGTTTCCAATTAATGTCATAATAAATTTGTGTCCATATAGCATAGTATTTTTAAGTAAGCAAAGGATTAAAATGCTTAATTAAGGGAATAAGCTTATGTAGAAGAAAATATTCAGAATAACATGAAAGTAAATAAGCAGATGTTTTGAAAGCAATAATCTGCATTAGTAACCTTTTTATTGATTACTTGTACTCAGAAGTTAGCAATTATCTCTAGGTTCTGAAGAAAAATTTAGGCTTTACATTCTTTCCAAGCACTGGAATGTTTTTTTTTTTTTTGCAGTTAAGCTGGGGCTGGGTTCTGAACTCTCCACCCTTGGTATATGGGGCCGGCACCCTACCGACTGAGCCACAGGCACCACCCTAGAATGTTTTTTAAGCCTTAAGGATCACTGTTGCAGGTTGACTTCTCTGGGAAGCAGGTGCTGTCATTGTATTTAGGGGGGCAGGATGAATACTCTTGGGATCCAGACCACAAAATGGAGGGAAAGGAAGCATGGGGGAGAGAAAGATGTTAAGGTGTGATGCATTTGCAATAAAGTCCTTAGTCAACTCCCTGGGGAGCTCTGAAGTTGAAACAGCCCATCAGAGTTGTCCTTGTTGGCCCAGTTGCCAGGCTTTATATCCTTTCCTTTGTTAGTTATTGGAGGACCACTCATGAAAGGCGTGACCTGGGCAAAATGTCTCCTTCCATCAGAGACAATCCTTAAAAGGTATAACAGTGAAAGGCTGTGCAATGACATTGTAAACTAAGAAACTAAAAGTAAGTTTCTTAGCCCCCATTGACTGAGAAGACCCACTGTTGGCCAAAGGAACTCTAAAAAAACCTAAAACTCTATTCTCAGCTAGTAAGGGAAAGAAAGCCAGACACAACTCATTAAATCACCTCTTTTATGGGGTTAAAGCAATTACAAATAAAACCTTAGGCCAAGAAAAGCAAAAGTGAAGTCACACCTGCGGACTATCAATTTGGTTACCTTAAGAGATCCCTGTGAGTCAGGAAATTATAGTTTTCTCTATGATTAAGAGATTCCCTTGTCTTAAAATGTATCTATATACTCGAGTATATACGGTAACTTTCTACTGATTCCAAGCCTTCAGACAAAGCTTTATTTCTGTAACAAATTATAAATCAAAGAATCTCTAAACCCACCTATATTCTGTAAACCCCCCACCCCATTTCAAGACGTATACTTTACATGATTTTACCTGCAAGTCCTGTCTCCCTAAATTCATAAAATCAAACTTTAATCTAACCCTGACTGCCTTGGGCACATTTCCTCAGGACCTCTTGCACTGTAATCACTCATATTCAGCTCAGAATAAATCACTTTAAATTATTTTACAGTTTGAATTTTTTCAGCATCAATTCCAAAAGGTGAGTCAACAAGTCCTTTCCGAAGGGGGGATCTTGGTGCGATATCTCCATGTTTATCTCAGTCATGAAATTTCCTTTCTACTGGACAATTCCACTCAATGCAAGGTTCAATATGAAACAAATAAATGTTTATTGCTGTATTTAAGGGAGATTGGAGAGATGGGTAGTGAAGGGTCCATTTGTAAAAGGAAGTTGAAACACAATATTTTTCATTAAAAAGTGTGAGCTAACAAGAAGTACATGACTATCAGGGAGAAAATGTCTAAGAAAATACAACTATTGTATAAGAATAACAATATTCTAGAGCATACTTTGCTGCTAAATCTCTTTAGAGTTATAAGGTTGAAAACAGAATGCATCAACAAGTACTCTGGAAAGTGAAGCCTCTGAGGAATGTGTAGCCTCTGTGTAGGCCCACGGTGCAGGAACAAGAGAAGGCTATGTACCAGGAACCACAGAAAGAAGGAAGAAGAACACAAAAGTCTAAGGAACAAGGACCAGCAACAGAAAAATATACCAAGCACAAGGAAGAAATGCTCCACAAAGTCAAAGGGCACACAAATATAAGGTGTATATAAACTTTATTCAGGTTAGATTAAGTAATCTGGCACCCCACATATCCAGGTCTGGACATATGTACAGCAAACAAGACGTAATTGGAAGTATTTTAGATATTATCTCTGGCAGGGTGTACCAAATGGAAAGAGGCGAGTAAAGATGGTGAGAAGGATTTGGAATTGGTATATATTTTGGAGATTTAGCCAGCCTGACTCTCTGATAGATTGTACATGAGAAGCCAAGAAGAGTGGAATCAAAATTGACTGAGGTTTTTTATTTGACCAGTTAGTTAAGTGGATCATGATGTTAACAACTAAGATGCAGTGACTGCGGAAAGAGGACTTCGTGGACGGCTGGGGAGGGAGAATCAAGAGTTTTGTCTTGGACATGTTAAACTTGAAATATCTTTTTCTGAGGACCTATGCCATTAATAAAGATGAGGAATAAAAAGTCGATCAGTCATTCCCTGATCTGGTTTATCAACAAGTTCTGACAGAAGCTTTGTTGGAGAGAGGTTGGCCTTAGTATATATCCTTACATATACACTATAAGACTGGGGGTTCTCAGTCTGGGATCTGTGAACTTCTTATCCCTTTATGAAGAGGCTTTATGGGATCCTCAAATGTCCTTAAATGGAATTAAATTTTATATATATATATTCACAGAGAATTTGGGTAGGGAGCATGTACAACTTTCAAGTTCCTAGGAAACTCTGAAAAAGTAACTGGAAAATAAAGTTAGATACTTCCTAATGTCTTGCCTTCTAGGTTTTATTTTTATTTTTTCTTTCTTTTGTTTTTATGATTATATAAAATGAGAGAAGACAATGGAGACTGAATTATTATTAAAGAACTTAAAATATATGTAAAGAAAAAATCGCATTTTTAAGAGTTAGCTCTTTTTTTTTAAAATTTACTTCACTAGGAATACAGATATATAGAGGGTAGCCTAGAATACAGACCCAGATTCCTTTTTAACTCCTTACAATATTCAAGGCTCTTGGGCATTTCTTGTTATAGGCTATCCTATAAGCCATTCTGAGCTCTTGCCAGGCTAAACAACATATCTTCTCCTTTCTTGCCATATTCAAGGGCTATCTTTTATCTTGAGTTTTTTTGAGCTTTCCCATTGAGGTGTATCTGCGGCATTAATCCTGTCTATAAGTAACCATTATATCAAATAAAGTTCGATCAGGGAAACAGAACACAATGAATAGCATAGAATATGGGATTTTTACAGGTATTAGAATTCACACAATTGTGGGATAAGCTGAAGAAATAAAGGTCTGAAAAGGAATAGTTGGAAGATCAAAGAAAAACCTCTAACAAGGGACCACAGAGGGAGCTTGTGAAAACGTCTGCAGAAGACTATTGCTTCTGCATCTGGTGGTGAATCGAAAGTCATTATAGTCAGCAGGTCAGAGAATCAGGAGGAACATCTGGATGTATAGTAGGGTAAAGCAAGGACAAATGAGAACCTACAGAGACAAACTGGAACTATACTGGTTATTTACTACATCAAACCCCACCATGCAGGCCAGTCCAGGAATTGGAGAAGCTCAAGGAGAACTGGAAAAGCTGTGAGTCTGGGTTCTGCCAAATGCCAACAAGATGAGCTAGGATGTCAATAACAACACACACACAACTTGACAAATTGTAGCAATGCCTGGGGCCCTGTACCTACCTCCACAGTGTCATAGCTGCTGCAACTCCCTTCTAAATCTCATACAAATTTCTCTAATGGGCAACTCTAATTTTTTAGAGAACAACATAGGGAAGAAAATTCTGGAAACCACAGTTTCAACTGAATTAGCACCATATAAAATAGCCACAGGCCTGACCTTCAAACACACCATGAGAGAAAAGGCAGTGATTCATCCCCACCTCTAATCATCACCCTATTAATTAGACATGTTGTAGACTGGGTTTATTTTAGACCTATAGAATGTGATGGGAGGAAAGAACTCAATGAAGTCAACTTTCTGATTCTGACCACCCAACAACTCTATCAGAAATTCTTAGACATTATTGATACTGTTTCATCTTCAGTAGGTTCTTGGCCTGGGTAATTGGAAGAATGAATCCACAGACCACAGGTCATTAGTAAGACAGAATTTATTTTACAGAAAAGAATACAAAAACACCAAAGCTCCTGGCAGAGAGGAAAAAAATCCAGTTGGGGGTGGGGTGGGGAGGCAAGCTCTCTGGGTTCTTTGTCCAGGGGTGTATATAGTTGCAAGGGTCCTCAGTAGTTCCCTTAGGCCAGGACTTGGTAACAAATGAATGGATGCATCCCTTTTGTTCCCAGGCCTAGGAAACCTACATGAAATTGACCAGGCCTAGGAAATAGGTGGTTCCCTGGTCAGCCCCAAGTGCAAAGGAGAGGGAGACACTATGGCACTCTTGTCTCCCCAGCAGTTGTCTGGCCCCTCCGCCTACTGGAGCTCCACCCCCCTGCCTACCCTCCAACCCACTGGTTCTTCTGTCTGCTGCCTCCTCACAAAACCACCAGGGCAGGTCCTCCTCTCAGCTTGGCTGAGCTGGCTGGGTGCACCCACCCTACTCTATCATTATGACTAGCACTGTCATAGCAGTTTTTATAGATTTGGACTACTATTTGTAATAAAATGTTAGGCTGGATGGATCATAGGTTTGACTCAGTGGTGATTCCTATGTGACTGTGTAAATAAAATGGGCCAAAATTACATAATTTTATGTCTTATCAAATTCTGCTACAAGCTTTTATATCTAGCCTCATAATATATTTTATAAGTAATCTTTGCCTTCAGTACCTTAGAAGGAAATATGAAATTGATGTAGTTACTGATTTTTCTCCTCTGTGAACTGTAAGTAACGTCCATACTTACTTATAGACTATAGATCTCATCTTCTTTTAACAAAACCAATGTAATCAGCTAGCAAGACAACATTTTGTATTTGATAACAAGAAAAAAACCTTTCATCTGGGAGACAGATTTCTGTCGGAAGTATTACATGGTAAGATTGACAAGATTAATATTTTTTCTAAGGAGGAAAAATGCTTCATGTGAGAGATGAATTCTTAAATGAGAAGATGTAATCATTCCGGTAAGAGGGACAATTTACATAGTAAGTAAAGAGAAGTTCAAATTTGAAATTCGCAGAAAGAGAGCAGTTCTCAGAATCCAAATGAGCCTTTACATGTTTACTTGAAAGAGTATTATTTCCTTTACATTTTAGAAAAATAAAGTATAGAAGAGGTGAGAGATAGCACCCTCAAATAAATATCACTGATTATAACAGAAAAGTTGTAAAGAAAAAAATTCATATTCACATCTCTTCCAGCCCCCTCATACAGTTAATTAGTTAACTGAAAGAAAAGAAAGGATAAGAGTTTCAGACAGTGCAGAGAAGCAAGAAAGAATAGAAAATAATGTGTCAAATTCAATTCCAGCCCCAATTTCATATTTCCCCCAAAGGAAATATCTCTACTGAATGACAAGTTATAGCTGACAGATCAAGATGAGGTAAAGGCTTTATGTCAAAGTAAATTTCCATATCCAAACTCAGGTTTCTAAGGAAATGATCACAAAATTCTTGGATCTCTCAGGTTCTCCACTCCCACTGAGGAGGGAGGAGAGAGGATGCTTGATCTGTTTCTTCACACTCACTTGGATGGGTAGGGGTCTCCACCTGAGTCTACTGAGAGAACTCACAAAGTTACCCCTGCAGTGGTGAGACATGATGACTGCAATCTAAGTCCTGTCCAGAGAAATCAAAAGTGGAGAAACGAGTTCACCACTCACTTTGACGGTAAAGGAGGAGAATTTCCTTTGTGATTGGCCCACACTCCCAAACTTGCCCAGATAAAGCCTACCTGGAGGTTTTACATAGCCTGGAGGAGGATTGTGTATAGCAGAGAGCTCAGCTTGGATCTGATCCAACAGGGATACTGAAAGAGATAAAGGGCTCCATTCACAATCATGAAATCTAGGTGGTTACCAGATCTCTGGAGGTAGAAAGGACAGAGAGAATCTAAAGCCACCACTCAATTAGAGATCTGTCCCCTAGGGAACCAGAGGTGAGAAACTCCTCCGAGTACCCACAAAAACACCTATGAGAACTTTGAGTTCCTTTTGCCAATCCCAGGAACTCAAACCTAGTCCACAAAAGACAAGCTAATTAAGAATTTTCTTATTACCTTTTACCTGTCATACTCCAATCTGGAACACCCTGAATAGAAATTTAGTAAGCTGGCAACTAAAATCAGCACTACCTAAAGGAAGGCAAAAGACTTAACTTTAAATTAAATTCAGAATTTTGATTGTTATACAGGAACCAATATTCTAACTTCTGGATCTAGAGAGTATTTTGGGCCTTAATATGATTTTAGGTCTACTCATTATCTAAAAGTGAGCAGAAAAGCTTGAAACTCAAATTCAATGGTGAGGTAAAGCTACCATCCCAGAAAAGATTTAAGAGACAATGAGAGACCAAAAAAAAAAAAATCATTAAGTCTTATGATAGGGCTTGTTCAATGTAAAGTAATACAAAAACTATCAATATATAAACCTTCCACCAACTCCATTCTATCAGTTTCTTCATACTTTCTAGATTGAAAGTCATCCTTTCCTTTGTTTACCAGAAAATTTATTAACATTTTGTTAAGTGGGGTGAGGGGATAGGGAGTGTAGGCCTCAACATTTAGGTATAGTTGCAAAACTTGGTGGGTTTTTCTCCGTATTTATTATTAATACATACTGAGGTTTTGGCCTAATGTTTCTTACTAATAATTATGTAAAAGAATTATATAAAATAAAATGTTCTAAGGATTATATGATCTTTTGATACCTTCATTTTTCCTCCCCTAGTAGCATTCAGTTTGTTCAAACAAAATGGAGCATACCTAATCACTCCAACTACCTTGTTAGAGACATTTCCAGGTCAAATATCAATAGGTTATAGACTGAGAAAAGGACCCAGCAGGTACAGTTTCAGTGAAATAATAAGAATGGAAAGAAAGTGCTAGTGGGTTGAACAGTGAATGGAAAATAAGGAAGTAGATACAAGAAATGAACACGAAAATTTCTGGGAACTCCACAGTAACCAAATGAGGTATTCCATTCTATTTCAATAACTAAATTTAATGAATGACTGAATTTAATGGCCAGTATAATAATTATAAATCTAATTTTTAAAAATTATATCTCTTTCAAATGCTTATGCCCCCTAAAAAGGTTCAAAAAAAATCTATATTTTTTATGTTCTATGTAACTCTTGAATAAATGAGTTCTCAATAAACCTCTTTTCTACTTTCTTGTCTTCCAATAATCTATATATTCTATAGCTTCTCACGTATGGTCTCTGCCGTGTGTTGTATGTAAGACATACAATGAATGTAATATGCATAAGCGTTACTCCACCCCAAAGCTATGCCTTATCATGTATAGAGTGATAGTCTATCATATGTGCACAGGACAATGACTAGCCTATTCTTACAATACCTCCTTTTAGTAGAGAATATTTTAGTTGATTAATTTATAATGTGGTAGTAATAAACTTAAAATAATACATGAATGTGTTAATATAAACATTAATTTCCTTATTTTGTTCCTTATTCAGATTATCAGAGAATTCTATTGTAAATTGTATTGTCAGTGATTATTGTCTGATGAAGGATCAATAACAAGTTACAAAGAAAATAAGTTAGGTAAATGAGAATCTTGTATACACTACCAACTTTCCTGCTGCACAGCCGTTTTGTTCAGAAGAATGATTATGAAAGTTCCTTCTGGGTATTCCACTGCCATTCTTATATCTGTTAGTGACTGAAAGAAAGTATTAAAAAAGAGCAATCTATGACTAGTAGGATAGTTAGAAGCCCTTTAAAATATTTTTATTCCTCTACTACAAGTAGTTGGCAATGCAAGTCTTAAAAACGCGATTCTATTAGTTCTCAGCATTTGTAGAAATACTTTTAAGAAAGTAACCTTTAAATCAGAGGTCCCCAACATTTTTGGCACCAAGGACAAGTTTCACAGCTTTAAATTGTATATCTGAAGTTGAAAACAGGGTGCATTAAGAGCAAAGGAAAATCATGTTCAATAGGAATGAGTTTTTTCCACTGATTATAAATTCAGATATCAAAAAGATCAACATTTGTTTCTTTCTGACATTGACACAACTACTCTGCATAGTTACTTCAGTATCCTCAACAGGGTCTCAGCACATAACCAAGTATGTGTGACAAATTAACAATTGAGAAATTATTATATGAATGAATGATGTACAAATGAACTATAAATTCCTAGGAAGAAAGACAATAAGATAAATCCATTTTTCCTTCACATAGGTCTTATCTGGGGACAATAATTACCTGGCCTGAGTCCCTTGTTTTGACAATGCTTTATTTTATGATGCAGAACATAGCTTGTATAAAGACCTCATTTGTTCTATCCATTTAACTTTTTCATTTGGGAAAACATAATGGTTGTCAGAGTTATACTATTTAAAATAGCGTGAAACTAAAAGAATATTTGACATGTTAGTTCGGGGGTATGATATGGCTAATGAGTAAGAATAACTCTATGCCCATTTCAGGTGACGCGCATGCTATAGGAGTTACAGTACAAAGCCTGTGCCACATGGACCCTGTTATCTCCTCTTAGGCAAGCAGAACGTAAAGGATGATAGATAAAAGATGGGAATCTAATTCAGGTGAGAAGACAATGCAAGATTGAGATAATCTACAAAGCAGAGAATCAAGTTCATTTTCATTTTAGTCAATTGACAAAATTAAGTAATACACCATCATAAAAATTAGACTGTTTATTATATAATTGTCCATTTAATGTTTAAGAGCATTTACACTAAAATGTTAGATTAAATGAAACGTGGTGTCCAGTATTAGATACTGGAACAGAGAAAGGTCATAGCCGAAAACCAGTGAAAGCAAATAAAGATTGTAATTTAGTTAATAATATTACACCAACATTAACTTTTTAGTTTTGACAAATGAATATAAAATATGTTAACATTAGAGGGGAAAAAAAGTCAACATTAGAGCAAGTTGGCTAAATGTTATATGGAAACTCTTTGAAGAGTCCCTTGCAAATTTTCTGTAAATTTAAAATTTAAAATTAAAATATTTATTTAATTTTTTAATTAGAACAACTATAGTTTATATTGAAACATTTTAAAAATCAAACTGTGAGTTATGCCAGTGGCTCATTTGGGACTATATGCAAGATTCTCCAGTGGTACTAGTTTTAATAGTTGTCTATATTTTAGTCTTCTGAGCAGTCCTGGGGAAGGCATTCTCCCCTCTCGATGGTGGAAGCCATTTTTCTTCCAGTAATTCCAATCACTTTCTGCATTACGTCTGTTCATTTCACTCATGTTAATTTTAGCTGCACATTTTTAAGGGGACAACTTCCAGTTACACAATGTTTCTTTTACTACCTGGTAACCAAAGCTGTAATAAATACTTTAGGCTCTAACCACATTTTGTTCAAGGTACATATTTTGCTTACAGTACACACTGATCCTTATCACAGTGAGATATTTTGGTATCAATTTCTCACTTTAAAGAATTTTCTTCGGTTATTTTGTCATGTATATGTTATGAGGAAGAAAATTATTTGGGCTTGTGTTCACTAATGATAAATAATGAGTAGCTAGGTGGCATGTGCATTTAGTCCCAGCTATTCAGGAGGCCTAGGCAGGAGGATTACTTGAGCCCAGGAATTTGAGGATACTGTGAGCTAGGCTGGGGCCATGGCACTGTAGCCTGGGCAACAGAAACATTCGAATGACATGTAACCCTAGCACTCTGGGAGGCTGAGGTGGGTGGATTGCCCTGAGCTCACAGGTTTAAAACCAGCCTGAGCAAAAGCAAGAGATTCCATCTCCAAAAATAGCCTGGCATTGTGGCAGGGGCCTGTAGTTACTTCAGAGACTTAGGCAAGAGAATTGCTTAAGCCTAAGAGTTGGGGGTTGCTGTGAGCTGTGATGCCAAAGCAATCTACCAAGGGTGACAAAGTAAAACTGAAAGAGGAGGGAAGGGGAGGGGAGGGGAGGGGAAAAAGGAAAGAAAAGAAATAAGCTTGGCACAGAAGGAAAGGAAAGGAAAGGAAAGGAAAGGAAAGGAAAGGAAAGGAAAGGAAAGGAAAGGAAAGGAAAGGAAAGGAAAGGAAAGGAAAGGAAAGGGGAAAGGGGAAAGGAAAGGGGAAAGGGGAAAGGAAGGGAAAGGGGAAAGGAAAGGGGAAAGGAAAGGAAAGGGGAAAGGAAAGGAAAGGAGAAAGGAAAGGAAAGGAAAAAGGAAAGGAAAGGAAAGGAGAGGAGCTTGGCACATAAGAACTATTCTGACATAATAAGGCCTAGTAAAAACAGTAGCAGCAAATGTTACTA
>CAUYPK010133521.1:0-47052 GCA_963574355.1 Loris lydekkerianus | reverse complement strand
TTTGTGATGGGTCAGTCTCCACCAGGGTCCTCAAATCCTTGTCCTGGATTACTCTAGATCCACCACTTCAGGGCTCATCTTCGAGGCTAAAATTTCCAGAACGAAATTTCGCAAACTAATGTCAAACAGTGTGTTCATTAACACTATCATTGCCAAATGCCTGGTTAATTTTTTGGGTTGTTTTGGCTCAATTTGAATTCGTACAGAAAAATTGGCCGAAAATCGCCTAATGACATCATATAGTAATAGGGTGAAAAGAATAAAAAAAATTAAAAGTAGAAAAAAATGAACAGCATCAATGTGTAGAGTACAAAATTCTCCATCGATCAGTATATACCATGACACAGTATTTGTTGAGATATGGAGCTACAAAAATACATGACATTAAAACGGACAAAACTTTTGAAACAACCTAATAGTTACATTCCAATCACATTTTAACTCCAATTGTTTCTTTAAGCTAACTAATTAATCCCCAAACATAACAACAGCTTGTTCTAAATCAGCAATTTCATTATGTAATTCAGTGTCAATCTGTTTTTGAGCAGTTTATAATTGTTCAGAGTTCTTATGCCAATCAGCCACAAAATTATGTATTCTGATTCCTTGAGTCAAAGCCACCCCAGAGATGACAGCAGAAGCTGTCCCTGCAATAATTCCCAAAATGGCATCAATCAAAAGTCCAATGAATCTCTTGGTTATTTCAAGACTCTATCAGCCAGAAGTTGAAGGACTGTCAGGGCAGGAGATTCTTGCCATGTCCTGGTTAAATTCACTGGCATCCACATACCTGTCCTGGCTCTCAACAAATATAGCTGCTCCTTTTGAGGAACAAAACTTAGAGAACTATTAATACAAGTAAACAGTTGACACACAGGACAAAACAATTCTCCTGTTTTTTCATTCCACTTTTATGTTGCCCTTAAGCCACATAAAGGGTAATGGAATACAAGCTTGAATGTATCTTTCATCATGGAAAGTAAATTTCATACCATAAGTATGGGGTGTGGTAGTCTGATGATACAACAATCCACCAGTCCAATCTTTCATAGGTTTTACAACTGCTGCTACTTAACAAAAAACATTTTGCTTAGAAAATCCATAAAATCAAGGTGCAGGGTGTGAAAACCCAACATTTGTCCAACTCATAGATGTTATCATATTAATATTAATTTTATTTTTATTCATAGGATAGGTAGCCTCATCTCTTGGCAACTCAATGTTAATAGGTCTTTTATTACTGTCAAGTAAAGTTGCCTTTGGACTCCAGTCCATTATAGGACCTTTAGCAGTATTTGTTAAGAAAAAAGTTTGATCTCCTTTACATAGAGTCCAATGCGCCCACATTCCTATTGTAATGTAAAACTGTGCTCCTTACAAGAGGAGCTTCCACATCTATAGGAGTAAAACCCAGGATAAAATGAGAGAAGAAATTAGCACCTAGCATAAACATCTCACATTTGACGTCATTCCCAGAAGCTGGCCAGTCATAATGACTTAGCCAGTACTGTACAGTCATGTTTAAATACTGATATTGTTGAACAAAACAAATAGGAGTGCTGGTGACCCTAGAAGTATAATTAACAAGCTTCATTCCCTCTTCTTCAGATTTAAATGGTCCTTTGGTATCATAGGGACTGGGGAGCCATACAGACTCATTTACATAGATGGGGACTGTGGGTTCTATCCAACTAACCTCTCGCAGAAGCAGTGGATTAGGGACATAAGTCCAATAAGAAAATTCCTTTCCTTCTACACTTGACATAAGGAAAGAAAACATTGCTAAAAAAAATATTCACAGGTGTTACCTTATGCTTTTGTCTGCGTAGGCTTGTCACAGTGGCTTTCCAGTTTCTGCATTTGTTGCATGGTCACCATTTCTGGGTGCACTGCTGTCATCTTCTTGTGCTTCCCATTCTTGTGGGACAAGGTTAGGTGCCAGAATCTCATGGCTAATTTGTTCACTCGAAATTCCATCAGGTTTCTCTCCTGTTGTTTCTTCATGGGTAACGCTTCTGAGATTAATATTTTTATCTGTAACCCAAAAGATACGGTCTCCTGTAGAAATATAAGCAAATTCGCTTCCCCATATTACCACACTGATTATTTATTGTCCTTATAATATACTGGATGGTCAGTAGATGGCAGTGTGACCACAATCCAGTGCTTAGATGCTGGAGTTTCATTTTCATCATTCAAATTTAAAAAATTTAGAGTAAATAGAGCTGAAGATAATCTTTTTTGGGGGGAGGTATACTGTCCCTCCACTTTCTGTTTTTTCAGCATATCTTTTAATGTTTTATTTTGTTTTTCAATTATAATTTGACCCACGCTATTCTGTGTAATCCCTTTTATATGAAATATTTGATAGAGATTAAAAAACTCTTTGCATTTATTTGAAATATATGCTGATCCATTATCTGTTTTTAATGTTTCAGGTTTACCCAGAATAGCAAAGCATTCCAACAGATGCATGATGATAGCATCTGCTTTTTCAGATGATAATGCTGTTTCCCATGAAAAATAAGAATAAGTATCCACAGTATGATGTATATCTTGTGTTTTTTCAAATTCTGGAAATTAAGCCATATCCATTTGCCATAGTTGATTAGATTTCAATCCTCTAGGATTAACTCCTTTGGGTAAAGGAGGTGATACTAAAGGTTGGCAAGTGGGGCAAGATCAGACTATGGCTTTGGCAGAGTGCCAAATGATGCCATGTCTCTATTTTAATGATCTTGCATTAGAATGATGAATATTATGTTCTTGTTGAGCAGTAAGTACTGACCCTATTAATTGATCTACCATATTTATTCCTTCTGATAAAGGTCCAGGTAATCCTGTATGGGCTCTAATATGTGTATAAATACCTTTTACTCGGGCTCTTACCAAATTTTGTAGTTTTTGAAACAACAAATTTAATTCTGAATTATTTTTAGTTAAAGTAACAGTCTCAATATTTTGTACTACAATGGTACTATAAATCGAATCACTAATTATGTTTAGATCTTTATCTAGATAACCACTTAACAGCATTACTATAGCAAATAACTCAACTTTCTGGAAAGATTGATAAGGAGACTGTTCAACCTTTTATATTTCTTCTCCTACATATCCTGCAGTTCCTTTCTTTTAGCATCAGTATAAAAAGTGAGAGTATTATCTAAAGGATGTTCTTTAATAATTGTTGGTAATATACAATTCGTTCTTTTAAGAAATTGAATTCTTTTATCTTTAGTATAATGGTTGTTTATAAGTCTTAGGTAATCAGAAAGAGCAATTTTCCATTCAGTGTTGAAGATAAATAAATTATTAACTTGAGAATTAGTAAGAGGCACAAATGTTTTTTCAGGGTCTTTACCAATTAATTGTCTAAATTTTTGACGTCCTTTTAAAATTATTGCAGCCATTTTATATATATGTTTCCATTTTCTTAACTGTCTTATTAGGTAGAAAGCACCATTCTATGAAATTATTTTCCTGTCTTAACAGGCCTGTTGGGGAATGACCAGAAGGAAACACATATAAACAAAAATGATCAACATCATCATTTCTATCTATTTGAAATTGTGGGATATGCTGTTCTATCCATTATAATTCTTTTTCTGGCTCAGCAGTTAATACTCTAGGGCTTTTTAAATCTGCTGGTCCTTCTAAGTTTGAAAACAAATGTTTTAGAGCATACGTGGCAATTCCCAAACTAGGTCTAATCCCATTTATATATCCTAATAATTTTTGAATATCATTCATTATTTTTAAAGTATTCCTTCTAATAGTTACTTTTTGTGGAATTTTTTTTTTTTTTTTTACCTAGTTATTTTATATCCTAAATACTACCAAGAATCTGTATGCTGTGTTTTGTCTTCAGAAATTTCAAGTCCAAACTGCTGGCAATTTTCTTTTACAGCTTCAAACATCTGTTATAACTTTTCCTTGTCAGGGTGTGCTATCAAGATGTCATTCATATAACGTAAGAACATACCCTCCAAGAAAAACGTTCTTACTATTTCTAAAAGCTGATTTACAAAAAGCTGACACAAGGTGGGATATTCAACATGCCTTGAGGAAAGCTCCTCCAATGGAAGTGTCTTGCAGGTTTTTCTGAGTTCAAAGCAGGAATAGTAAAAGCAAATTTCTCAACATCCTAGGATAAAGAGGAATGGTAAAGAAATAGTCTTTTAAATCAATTATGATAATTGAATAAGTTTTAGGAATTAGAGACGGGTTAGGTATACCTGATTATAAGGTTTCCATAGGAGTAATAACTGTATTAATTCATCTTAAATAAGTCAACATTCTCCATTTTCCAGATTTCTTTTTTATGAGAAATACAGTACTGTTCCAGCAGCTTGTGCTATGTACAATATGGCCTGCTTTTAACTGTTCCTGAACTATGTTATTAAGTGCTTCTAATTTTTCATGAAGGAGTGGCCATTGTTCAACCCATATTGGTTTATCTGTTAACCATTTTAACAACAGGGTGAAGTGCTAAACAGGAGCCTCTATATATAACCCTCATGAAGACTAGGCAAGCCCAGTCAAGTTTTGTCATTCCCCATTCTTACAATTTCAGGCTTTAAAGTAGGAGTGGGGTTAATTGGGTTATAACCCATATTCATCATTACAGTCTTGGCTGGTTTGGAAATAGTTGGAATAGTAATCATGGCTCCCCACTGCTGTAAAAGATCTCTGCCTCATATAGATAATACAATAGGAGCCACACAGGGGCACAGTTTAGCTTTCTGATCCTCAGGGCCAGAACAGTCTAAAGTATTGACACTTTGTTCAATATCAGTTAAGGTTCCCATACCAACAAATGTAGCCTCAATTTTCTTTTTTGGCCAACCCTTAGGTCTCACAAAAGAAGCAATTATCAAAACATCAGCTTCTGAATCTACTAATTCAGTAATTGCCGTTTTATCAGCAAAAGTTACTGTATACTGAGGTCTAGCACCATTAAAGAAAGTATGCCAAAAAATCTGTTTTCTAGTGCTGCTAAAGCCACCTTCCTGCTTTATGGGAGTGGCCTGTCCTTTATGATAAGGCAATATTAAAATTTGTGCAATTCTTTGACCAGCTTTTAATTTTATATTCTGGGTAGAAGAAGACATAAGCATAATTTCCCCTTGAAAATCAGAGTCAGTAATTCTAGGATGTATGTTTAAACCTTCCATTGTTAAACTGCTTCTACCTGAAATAAGCCCCACAGAGTCTGGTGAAATAGGGACATAAATTCCAGTCTAAAGTTTTCTAGGCTTTTGTCCAGCTAAGATTTCTTCCTCAGATAGTAATCATAAATCTAAAGCTGCACTTCCTTGAGTTGCATGAAAGAGATCCTGAACATGTAGTTTCACATGCTCTATTACAATTAATTGTTCTGATTTGCCTGTGCATGCGTTACCACATTGTCCACTGGAAACTGATTTGGAGTGCTCATATTGTTCATCATCGGGCCCCGAGCTGGGCCATGCACCCCGTTTTTTGGATTCTGAGTTGGAACAAATTCTACCTTGGGTGGCAGGAGTTTGCCATCTTTATTCTTAACAGATCTACATTCATAAGTCCAAAGTTTGCCTTTTCTGCAGTGGCAGCAGAGCCCAGGTGCTTGTAGCTTGGTATCCTGAGTTGCAGCAGCTGGAGCAGTTTCCCAGTCAACAGAAATAAAAATAGGATTTGTGCAATATTAATTAAAAATGCCAATCACAAGAGGAGAAGTAGGTCCATAAGCATAGATGGTATCTTTCATTGTTTTTAAAAATTTTACTTCTATAGGAGCATGTTGATTGGCTCCTAATTGACCATTCTCTTGAATTTCCCTGAAAACAGCATATGCTTGTATAACAGGCTCGCTATTATTATCCAATTCTGAAATTTGCACTGAGTTCTTATTAGATATAGCCAATTCAGAAATATCTAAAGGAAAGTGATACTGTTCAATAAAGCGAGTATCTGGGGGATTAGGCCACACAGAATAGATTCCTGGTGAAGCATTAAGATGTAAGGGGCCTTCCCGCCAAACCATAGGATCTGCTGGTGCAGAAGGAGTTAAAGGCTTGTAAGGTGGAAGCACATCTTTACAAAAACCTGCTTTAGAGCTTGCTCCAGAAGAGAGTATTTCAGCTCTCTTCTTTTCTAAGAAGGCAAATCTTTGATTTATAGTTTGAGAATTTTTAGCCATAACCTTTTTAAGATGTTCAAACTCAGACTCTTTTTGAGCTGATTCCTCAGCCATTTCCACTAATTCTGGACAGATCTCCATGTCACTCTATAGACTAATTAAGTCACCCACATATTTCTTAGTAGGCTTAGCTGGCCTAGTAGGCTCAGGTTCAGAATGGAACTCTGGCATATCATATTCATGCTCGGATTCTCTGGGACTTTCTGCAGCCTGCTGTGGCTGATTTAAATGACCAAACTTGGGCAAAGGAGGCAGGGGTGGCAACTCGTCAGTGCCAATCTCCTCAGTCTTGGAGGTTTGCTCAGAACATGTCTGAAAAGATTCCAATGCGATGTGAACCAGTTGATACACTGCCCATATTTCCCTGCTTATAAAATTGCCTTTGTGATGGGCATGATGCAGAGCCCGACCCACTTTCTTCCAAACTTTCAAATTAAGCTGGACTCTCTGGTCAGGCATAAACCAGTGGCAATGCTTAACAGCCACACAGAAAAGTTCCCACAGGTTACTGGTTTTTACCAGAATTTTAGTGCTGGAAATCAGAGTTTTTAAAGTGGCAATATACTGGTCGTCCAAAGAGGAAGAGAACTGAAGACTCATATTATTTCCTCCCATGTTTCTTGCTATGCTGGAAACATCCCATGTACTCTGTGTGGCAATTGCACCATCCCAGTTACAGGGCTCTCAAGCTTACCTCAAGCAGCTTCAGCAAAGATCTCTCTGAGGCATCCTGGTGGAGGCAGCCATCCTCCAGCCTGGTGTTCTGAAAGGCTTTCTGCTCCTTTGCGATCCCCTCCTCCTGCCAACTATGCCAATATGTTTCATGATGGAAGACAGGAAAGAACAGCAGCTTTGCCATGGGTATAAGCTCGCTCCTGAAATTATTAAGGGTAAATAAGAAACAGTATGGGATGGCATGTAGTGAAGTTCTTTATTCAGGGATCTCATTTTATACACTTCTAGTCACATACACACTTAATCTATCATCTGTTAGTTTCACCATTACCTCATTTTACCTATCTGAAATTAACTTACAAGAAAATATCCTGTTACCACATCAACACAATCACTTCTGCAGTAAACATCCTCTTCTAGACACTAACTAATCTCTTGGGCAGGTATCTAAATAAAAATCACAATGAAGAAAGCAGCCACAGGGAAACAGAGTTAATGGAAGAATACCTTGAAGCATTCACTCAGTTTACTCAGCATGCAGTAACAACTGTGTCTCTCCTCAGGGCAGAGCACCTGTAGACCTCTGACAATATGTTTTTAACATACATCAACCCTCTGGTCCATATCTCTGAGGAAGGGCGGCATGCCCTTTGGCCTCAGGCTTAACGAGGTGCACAACTTCAGAGAATTGCCTTGTGGAATTTTAACTCCAGGGAAGCTAACTCTGTATGTGCCTCAGGGGGGCCCAGGTCCCTTAAGCCTCTGTAAGAATAGCAAGCCATTTTCAACTCACACTGAGTTCACTTTGTGTGCTTGATGTAGGATATATTTATTTCTAAATATTATCCTACAAATTTTCAGTAATTCTGTGTCACAAAACTCTTAACAAGCATGGAAACACTTCCATAAAAAACATCGTGCGTGTGGTGGTATGGTATTTCTTTGATCAGAGAAACATGTTGAATATCACTCTCCACAGAAATATCCAATAGATTTCACTGTAGGAAAAAGAGCTAAACTTTTAGTAATGAGATAGAATACATTTTCAAAAGATTGATGGTTTTAAATTTTTCTTGAAAAAGATTGGTTCTCAAATTTTATACCCATAACCTCATGTTTTTCCATTATTATATTGGAAAAGTGCAGTGACATTTTGAAACTACCTTTTGGAGCTTGCTTTTATTCAATGAATAAAGGCATGAAAATGTAGGGAAATACCACAGTGTATTCTTCATTATCAATGGCAATTAGAAAGGAGAGAAAGGGAGTACTGAAATGGTGAAGTAAATGTATTATCAGAAGTTTTCATCTCTCCTACAGCCCTGGTGGTCAAATTGTTACTGTGCTAACGTCAAAGATCTTGGTTCTTTTCTTGTTTGTTTACTGTAAAGCCCTCTTGAGTGATATCACCCAGTAAGACCTTCACATTTTTCTATTTGTTGGTGTTTTTTAAATACAAACAAACACACAGAAACTCCAGGTGTTTTCCTTCTGTATTTCAAATCAGTAACTCCAAATTTTCAGTGTGACAGTTCTGCTTCCCTTCTAATCAATCTCAAAACAATCATAATAAAGCTGTTATTTTGGAACTTATACCATGCACCCACCTAACTTCTTTTCTGATTCCTTTCTATGTTAGTGACAACTCCATTGTGACTTAAGTACGTAGATGTAGACCTGCATCCTACCTTACTGTAGCCTCAACCAATTGCCACACATAGGAAAGAAGAACAAGGGTGAGTGCCTGGGTATGTCTACCGTCTGAGCTTGATCCTGCCCCAAGCACCTGCCACACCTAGATGAAGGAGGTATAGGCCATGGCAGGTTAGAGTAAGTTAAAAACTACTCATTAAACTTACACTTATTTTAAAAACCATGTTAAGATTTTCAAATACTCTACCAAAATATAAAAAGAATACCTAGCTAACAATAATAACAATAATGGAAAATGTGAAAAGAGAAAATAGTTATGATCAATCAAAAAGTAGATGAGAAAACAATTAGAAAAAGATATACAAATAGAAAGGACAAAGTAAGCCTATCAAATTAATTTATCATTAAAATAAAACTAAATGTTACTAATTTAAACCTTTTAGTTAATATACCAAGATGGTTAAACAGAATTAACAACTAAAAAGTACCTTTACTTGCTTTCTTTGAGGAGGTAAGCATTAAAGATAGGATAAAAGCCAAAAGTTAAAGGCTAAGATAGATACATAAGATAAAACCAGCCTAAAGAAAGCTGACATTGTGATAGATGTATTAATATCTTATGAAACAGAGGTTGAAGATGAAAATATTTCTAGAGACAAAGAAAATCACTGTATATTTATGAAAATTTTAAATTTTGAAGAAGGTATAATGCACCTGTAAGTAGTTTCAAATTATATAAAGCCAAAAAAATAAAAGGAATGAAATATGGAGAAAATAACAAATGTACCATTTTACTGAATCATGTGTAATCCACCATTATTAGCACTACATAATCGAAGAAATATAATAATCTTCATAAAAAATTTGAAAGGCCCAATTAACAGCTTTTTTTACTGAACCCATACAGATGTTACAACCAACACTGGACAACACATTTTGTTTCTTCTAAGCTTATATAGAATATCAATACAAATGGCTAGGGTCCTGGCCATAATTAGGTATGTTCATCCTCAGTTCCATTTTCCTCTATGTTCTGAGAATACTAACATATGATATTTTTCATTTCCCAGGGTTTTTTGGTTATGCTGCTTTATCTGTGTCTAATGTTCTTTACTCTTTCTTCCCAGGGAAATTATTTGCTCGTCTTAAACATAATACAGGATTATCTCTTTCCTGACACCTTCTCTAACTCCCAAGTTAACTTAGTTTTTCTGTGGTGTTTATTACTCTCTTATTTCCATTCATTTATTTGTTTACATAATCCACAGTTTTTGATGCTCCATCAGTGTGTCATGGGCTGTGCACATACTGAAGATACTACAGTGGGTTTATGGGGAGGAAGTCCCATGTCATGGAAAGTTTACATGGCTGGTATAAATAGATTTTGTTAAAATAATCAATATGATTGTAAATGAATACCTTTTTACAAAAGGTACTAATATAGTTTATGAAAACACTTAATACAGGGATACAATTTGATCCTAGTGGTTTGAAAAGATTTTTGAGTGAAATTCTGAATATTTGGTTAATTGTGGACTTTTTTCCCCATTTTTTTTGGCTGGGGCCGGGTTTGAACCCACTACCTCCGGTATATGGGGCAGGTGCCCTTCTCCTTGAGCCACAGGTACCACCCAATTGTGGACTTATTTAACATAGACTAATTTGACTCCAATCATTCTACTAGAATTATTTACTTCTACTATTTTAGATTTCCCATATTATGCAATGTCAATATTGGTTTATCTGTCTAATATTTATCTAAATTTACTCACACGATATTTTCTTTGCTCAACATTTTTCACTGTTTGTAATAGTTAGGTAATTTTTCTTCCTTTTTTTTTTGAGATTAATGCATTTATTCAGTAATTAACACATGAAAAATAAAGTTAAACGTGCCCAAGACAACTCATAAATTATTTAATCTTTTTAACAAAATGTACAACCCAAAACATTATACTATGGTGGACATAATTCAGGGAAAGAGGTAGAGGAAAATATACAACAGGTTTGTGGAACAAGGAATGAGTCCAATCTCAAGACAAATTTGAGATTCTACCTCTTCAGTACAGAAATGGCCACTGAACAATTTAACACAATCAATTTAGTACAAAGTGTTACTGAATCACAACACAATGAAAAAAAGGTCATTTCGAAAAAAAATGATCTCCAAAAGTATATCTGCTTCTGACACTGAGCCATGAATATTAAGCCTTACCAATTTGTTGTCTTCCAAAAAGTGAGCCTGCCAGATTTTCTTCCATGCTTACTGAGGCCATTTCCATCCAGGTCTGTGAGTTAGCAGGACCATCTCAAGCAAAGGCAACAGAGTAAGGGATGTACATACAGGAGTTGACATGTCAATAAGGGAAGCAGCCAGTAACAAAACAATTATTAATGTTACATTTCACACAATGTTAAGGCATCCAAATGAAAGCCTAAAGATGAACAATTCCTCCTTCAAGTCTTCCACTTTAGTAAGCTCTCTTGTGTTTCTCCAGAGATCCATCAGCTGCCAAGAAAATTGGGTAGGAATACAATACACCAGTTGGAGAAGTCACCTCTCCCTTCCTCCTCCCCAACATTCCAGAAATGGCAGTGTCAAAGCCAAAATACAATCGGAGCACACTATGTGGTGAGGCAGATAGACATTTGATTTTATTGACAAAATTAGCCAAAACAAACAAACAAAATTAACAGAAAATACTTTTTACATATATGTATTGATTTTTCTTATTTAAAAAATAAATGGTGTCAAAGATGCTTTGGGCTTAGGTAAACTAATTCTTAGAATTACTTAATAAAAATTATTCTCTCTTATCTGAGAAAAACGTTTCTAATACTTTTCTTAAAATTAAAAATAGGAAATAAGAAAGTACAAAAGGAAATAAAAATTACCCAGGGTCCCACAACTTAGGAAAATAATTATTAAAAATGGTAATCACACTATATGTAATCTTGATTTTTATTAATTTTATTTAACTAGACATTAGTATTATATTGTAAAGCGTTTGTTGATGTGTGTCTGTAAATACAGAAAGAAACAAAGCAGTTCTCTTCTAGTTTTATATCTAGTTTTGTAATAATCCATAAGATCCAAACATTAACAAACTGAACAAATGTAAAAATGTTCCAAATTAAAATAAGGGGCACTGTCATAAATCAGAAAAAACCTCATGCTAGTGAAGGAATCCTAACACCTCAGTAACAAGGGCACCATGAGATGTGACCACTAGAGAGATAACAAATACCTCTTAACTAATGTAACTAATGTGCCAGGCTTGGGTCAGGGTGGACCCTTTTAACATGGAATATCACATAATTATAAAAATCTTATTATGGACAGTATATACAATTTATTGGAGAATCAATGTTAAGACAGAGATGTAATACATTTTTTGTTTAAATTAATATAAAACAATATATTCACAGCTATTATATTCATGGTAATGATGAAGTGTAAAAATTTAGAAAAAATACTTAATCAAAGTCACAAAGGCAGATTGTATGTGGTAAGTGTTCAAATCTAGCTAATTATTAAGTCTGGGAGTTTTGGGTTTTTTTTTTTTTTCTGAACCGCTGCTTTCTCCCTCTTTTAATCTACTTGTTTAATGCTACTAAAGCTGCATTTTTACTCCAAGCACTGAAGAACCTCTTCCCAACATTATATTTCCATCCTGCCTCAGAAATTTTGTGATGCTTCTTTCCTGTCATTATCCTTCTCAGCGTTTGCTGAAAACTTCATTTGAGAATTTTTATGCTTCTCAAACTCATGGGGCAATGCCAAAACACTGACTTATCTCAAAACAAATTTGCAGTAGTACATTTTAATCCAAAAAAGCTTCCATCTAATAAGTTCCCCAACATTCAAAGAGCACAGGTGTAGGATTTCTTCCGGTTTATTTACAAAAGCTATGTGGCATCATAAAAATCCATATTCAGGTACAAAATAATTTTCCTGCACAGCTGCTTAAAACTTCAACCTGGCTAATCAGCTAAGATTGTGTAAGGGCCTCATAAGAATACTTGTTGTTCCTGTTCAGGTATAGGAGCTTTTCAAAATGCATGAAAGTGTAACATTTGTGATTTCCTTAAGAGAGTTATATTCCAGTGCTAATTAAAGTGGAATGCTGTTGATTTTTCTCATAGCTCCATAAGTATAAGGCAGGTGCCAACAAAGAATGAGAAAGAATAGCTTTACCATCACAGAATACTGGCTGCTGAACATTTTTAAGGATGTAAACAATGTTTAACAGTGTTGGCACAGAAATCTTAGGCCTACATACAGTGATACTTTTTGCTTTTTCAAATATCTTCTCAAACATTAAAATATAATTTTACCTGATTCTATTTTTGTCCCTGAAACACTTTATTGGTTTTTAAAAACTTTTTATTCTTGTGTTTATTGAGCAGTGAGCAATTTTTATGAATCTTGTATAATAAAGGATAATGAAATGGCAATCCTTATACTCTAATAGTTTGTGAGTTTTGATAATGGGGGAAATTTTCATATTTTTTGAGATTATAAAGTGGCAAATAAATACTGCTTGAAAATCATTATTATGCTCAACTCAGTTAATATTAATGGCCTTTCTTTGGTTTCATATTCAAATCATGGATAATTTATTCTTCATCATATTTTTGGAATATATATTAATATCTCAAAAAATTATTCAAGTTTCTCTTCATTTATTGTATACATTAAGAGCTTCCTTGTTGCCTCATACCCAATGGCTTTTTCTTAACTAATTCTATCCTCATGAAGTTTCAAGAACAAAAAAAAAGTTATCAAACTGTTTATTGTGCTTCTTTAGTATATATTTCAAAAATGCTCCTTGATCCCATCACACATTTGAAAAACATTTTATTAAGCATGTAGATTGCAAAGACTTACTCTAGCTAAGACATTTCAAAGAATTAACAAAGATGCCAAAACACGCCTCACTGTAGATAATTTGTAGTATACCACACTATAGCTTTGACAGATAAATTGGCACTATTTGCAAATACATCAATATATGTTTTCTCTTTAAAAGTTAACATATGGGAGCAAAGGAAGAAAAACCGTATGGAACTGGACTCTATGAAGCCAAAGATGGGGAGCTGAGCCAAGAAAGAAGTTCAGGAAGCTGTAACTCCAAGGAAGAGCATTCAAGAAAAAAATTATAGGTAGAAAGCCTATTTACTAGAGGATGGGAAACCCCTGCTCCAAGCACGAGGTCTGCTGCAGGTTATCTGTGAATGAGCAGGGAACAAAACACCTCTCATTTTACTTCCCTGGAGAGAGCCACTAAACTCCAGGTCTCTTTCTCCAGAGAGTTCCCACTTATGAACCTAGACACCACCTCACCAGGCATAAAATTTAACAGATATTTTTCCCCACAAGTCCAAACTCCCAGTCCATGCTTTCCTCTTCACATGGTGGTCTGAAGTCCTGCCCCCTGTGGAGCATAGAGTGTTTGGTCTTGTCCTGAGAGACCTGGGCATAGTGTGGACTACCAACCATCGGGACAGAATCTGTAACTAGTGGGGAAAAAATAGAGTGTGGAAATAAAGGGACACTCATAGCCAGGTGTTGTGGCAGGCGCCTGTAGTCCCAGCTACTTGGGAGGCTGAGGCAAGAGAATCACCTAAGTCCAGGAGTTGGAGGTTGCTATGAGCTGTGATGCCACAGAACTCTACTGAGGGTGATAAAGTGAGACTTTGTCTAAAAAAAAAAAGAAAGAGAGAAAGAAAGAAAGAAAGAAAGAAAGAAAGAAAATAAAGGGACACTTGGCAGGAGGAAGAGCAGATCCCTGGTTATGACTATGTCTGGCCAGTAGTAGTGTTGACCCTCAGTTCAGGCAGTGTCTGGCAGGATGGGGTGCAGAGCCCCAGGCTCTGATGGCACCCACAACAGAAGAGTGGTTGTCTGTGTGGATTGACTTTGGCAGACAAGGCTGGTCCCCAGCCCATGCTGGGCCTGAGAGCAGAGGTTTGATAGGCATGGACTGTGACCTGAGAGCAAGGGCCTGGTCTGATTCCAACAAACCTTCAAGCAGTGGCTAACTGGGTGTGAACCAAAATCTGAGGGCTAGGGCATGCTCCACTGCCTCCAGCAGGGGGTGAGCAGAGATTTACCAGGTGAGGACTGACAGCTGTGGGCAGATTGTGGTCCCCTGACTCTAACAGAGCCTGTGAACAGAGGCTTGCCAGGCAGTGAACTAAGACTGGCAGGAGGGACCATGGTCCCCTTACTCCAACTGGTCTGGCAAGCAGGGGCTAAATGTTTGTGGACTGAGACTGGAGGGTGGGGCCAGGGCCCCTGACTCTAACAGAGCTTGCAAACAGAGGCTTGCCAGGCAGTGGACTGAGACTGGCAAGGGGGGGGCAGGGTCCCCTGACTTCAACTGGTCTGGCAAGCAGAGGCTAGCTGCGTGTGGACAAAGACCAGTGGGTGGGGGCATTGCCCCTGGCTCCAGCTGGGCCTGTGAGCAGAAAAGCGGACAATAGTGTGGAATGAATCTGGCAGGTGGAAGTTTGGATACCTGGCTCCAATTGTACTTTGAATCCTTTTGCTTTGAATTGTCCTTGACTCCCTCTCTGTTGGGTAGGGTTTGTAGTGCCAGAGACAAATTAGTTGGAACCCGTGTCTGGGGCTGTCCAATCAGGGACATTCTGAGGTTGACCTTCAAAGTTCTGTAGTGGAAAATAACTGAAGGGTGGGGTCTGGGTGCCACAGCTATTTGTATCTCTTCATAGTGGAAATTTAAATCTAATAGTGTGGTTTCTTAGGATAGGGTAGAGGTTGGCTGACATCAAAACAGAGCTAGCCTGTGCTATCTCACCAAGTAGGTCCTCAGAGCCTCCAGCCAAAACTCTAAAAGGGGCCTTTGTAACATTGTAGGAGATAAGCCACAATTACAAAGCCTGGAGCTTTGGTAAGGGGCTATCTCTACTATGTGGGAACCCAAATTTAATCTAACCCTTCTATTTTTAATAAACAAACAGTGGAAAATAAACATGGAGAACTCTGGCAACATGAATACCCAGAGTACATCAACCCTAGCACCACCACCACACCCGAAATGACAAAGGCGATACAACTGGAGATGCCGTGCATAGACAAATGGCAGCAATGTCAGAAACTGAATTCAGAATATGGATTTCAAATAAGATAAATAGAATGGAAGAAAAGATAGAAATTGAATTCTAAAGAGTAGTCCTAATGTTGTCTCAAAAAATTAATGAGTTCAAAGCCCAAGTCACCAAAGATATGAACATAATGAGAAAGGAGATAGCAGAGCTCAAGGAAATGAAAAGTTAGTTGAGGAACTCCAAAATATAGTAGAATCCCTCCATAATAGAATTGACCAGGCAGAAGAAAGGATCTCTGAAACTGAGGACAAAGCTTTTGAATGTTCCCAAACACTCAAAGAGGCAGAAAAATGGAGAGTAAAAACTGATCATTCCCTGAGGGAGTTGTGGGATCACTCCAAAAGATCAAACATCCGTCTTATGGGAATTCCCAAAGGAGAAGAGGATGGTCCTAAAGGTACAGATGCTCTACTCCAAGAGATTTTGGAGGAGAATTTCCCAAACATTTCAGAAGATACAGAACTTCAGATAGCAGATAGTTTCAGAATGTCAGCAAGACTCAATCCATGATGTAAGAAAAGCATCACCTACAAAGGAAGAAATATCAGAATAACTGCAGATCTCTCAGCCAAAATGTTTCAAGCCAGAAGACGATGGTCATTGACCTTCAGTCTCCTAGAACAAAACAACTTACAGCTCTATCCAGCTAAACTGAGTTTCATTTGTGATGGAGAAATCAAATACTTTAATGACATAGGTTTGTTCTACAATTTTGGCATAACTAAACCAGCTCTTCAGGATATTCTCAGATCCATCCTCCACAATGACCAGCACAATGCTCTATCTCCAAAGTAAACTCACTCAGAAATTTTTTAACAAAACCCAACATCCACAGTGGTTAAAGGATTAAAAATGTCCACTAGACATCTGAAAATCATGACACCCAAAACACAACCAGGCTTATCAATTCTCTCAATTAATGTGAATGGTTTAAATTGTCCTCTAAAGAGGCACAGGTTGGCTGACTGGATACATAAACTCAGACTGGATATGTGCTGTATACTAGAAACTCATGTTACCTTAAAGGATATAAATAGACTTAGGGAGAAGGGATGGATTTGTATAATAGAGGCAAATGGAAATGAGAGAAAAGCAGGGCTTACAATTTTAGTAGCAGATACAATTGGCTTTAAAACAACACAATTGGCTTTAAAACAACAAAAATAAAGAAAGATAAGGAAGGTTACTACATATTCGTAAAGGGTAACAGCCAACATGAAGAGATTTTGATAATTAACATTTATGCACCCTACTAGAATGCTCCTCACTTCGTAAAGCAGACCCTAATGGATATGAACAACTTGATATCTTCCTGCACTATAATAGTTGGAGATTTTAACACCCCTTTGACAATTTTAGATAGATCTTCCAAGAAGAAACTAAAGAAAGAAATATTAGACTTAAACTTGACCCTAGAACAAATGGACTTTACAGACATCTACAGAACATTTCACCCTAATAAAACTAAATATACATTCTTCTTATCCACCCACAGGTCATCCTTCAAAATAGATTATATCCTAAGACAGAAGTCTAACCTCAACAAATTTAAAAGTATAGAAATTATTCCTGAAAGAAATGGACCAATACCTGGAAGCATGACACCTTCCTAGACTCAACCAGAAAGAATTAGAAATATTGACTATACCTATATCAACCACTGAAATAGCATCAATAATACAAAATCTCTAAAACGAAAGTCCAGGACCAGATGGCTTCACATTCGAATTCTATCAAACCTTTCAAGAGGAACTATTAATAGTACTTATATTATACAACATTTTCCACAGCATAGAAAAAGAAGGAATACTTCCCAACACATTCTATGAAGTAAATATCACCTTAATCCACAAACCAGGAAAGGATCCAACAAAGAAAAAAAATTATTGACCAATATAATTAATGAATATCAATGCAAAAATATTCAATAAGATCTAATCAAATAGGAATCAACAACACATCAAAATAATTATACACCATGATCAAGTTGGTTTTATTCCAGGGTTACAGGATTGGTTCAACATATGCAAATCTATAAATATAATACATCACATCAATAAAATAAAAATCAAAAACCATATGATTCTCTCAGCTGATGCAGAAAAAGCCTTTGACAATATCCAACACCGTTTCATAATTAGAATTCTTAAGAATATAGGCATAGAAGAGACATTTCTTAAACTGAGAGAGGCCATTTATAGCAAACCCACAGTCAATATCATATTGAATGGTGTAAAATTGAAAACATTTCCACTTAGATCAGTAATGAGGAAAGGATGCCCACTGTTTCCACTGCTATTTAACTTAGTAATGGAAATCTTAGCTACCACAAATGGGCAAGAGAAGGTGATCAAGTGTATCCATATACGATCAGAAGAGATCAAATTCTCACTCTTCGCTGATGACATGATGCTATACCTGGAAAATGCCAGGGACTCAACTTCAAAACTCTTAGAAATGATCAAGGAATACAGCAGCATCTCAGGATACAAAAGTCATACTTATAAGTCAGTAGCTTTTATATATGACAACAATAGTCAAACTGAAGAAACAATCAAGGACTCTATTTCTTTTACAATAGTGCCAAAGATGATGAAATATCTGGGAATTTACTTAACAAAGGACGTGAAAGATCTCTATAAAGAGAACTATGAAACTCTGAGAAAAGAAATAGCTGAACATATTAACAAATGGAAAAACATACCATGTTAATGGGTGGGTACATTTCAACATTGTTAAAAAGTTCATACTACCCAAAGCAATCTACAGATTTAATGCAATCCCTATTAAAGCACCATTGTCATGATGAAGGTTTTAAAGAACTTGAAAAAATAATACTTCATTTTATATGGAATCAGAAAAAACCTTGAATAGCAAATACATTACTCAGAAATAAGAACTAATTAGGAGACAGCACATTACCAGACTTCAGGGTATACTATAAATCTACAGTGATCAAAACAGCATGGTACTGGCACAAAAACAGAGCAGTAGATTTATGGAACAGAATAGAGAACCAAGAGATGAACCCAGCTGCTTCTCATCATTTGATCTTCTACAAGCCTATCAAAAATATTCAGTTGAGGAAAGACTCCCTATTTAACAAATGTTGCTGGGTGAACTGGCTGGCGACCTGTAGAAGACTGAAACTGGACCCCCAACTTTCACCATTAACAAAAATTGATTCTCACTGAATAAAAGATTTAAACTTATGACATAAAACTATAAAAAATACTAGAAGAGAGTCAGGAAAAATACTTGAAGAAATTGGTCTGGGAGAATATTTTATAAGGACGACCCCCCTCGGCAATTGAAGCAACACCAAAAATCCATTACTGGGATCTGATCAAACTAAAAAGCTTTTGCACAGGCAAGAGTGCAGTAAGTAAAGCCAACAGACAACCTTCAGAATGGGAGAAGATTTTGCAGGTTATGCTTCTGACAAAGTCTGATAACTAGAATCTAGAGAGAACTCAAAATAATCAATAAGAAAAGAATAAATGACCCCATTTCTATGTGGCAAGAGATTTGAACAAAAAATTCTCTGATGAAGACAGGCGCATGGCCTACAAACACATGAAAAAATGCTTATCATCCTTAATCATCACAGAAATGCAAATCAAAACCACTTTGAGATATCATCTAACTTCAGTAAGATTAGCCCACATCACAAATCCCAAAACCAATGATGTTGGCATGGATGCAGACAGAAGAGAATACTTCTACACTGCTGGTGGGAATGCAAGCTAATTTGACCTTTTTGGAAAGAAGTTCAGAGAACACTCAAGGAACTAAAAGTAGACCTACCATTTGATCCTGCAATTCCTCTACTAGGTTTATACCCATATGATCAAAAATTATTTTACAACAAAGACATTTGAACCAGAATGTTTATTGCAGCTCAATTCATAATAGCCAAGACATGGAAACAGCCCAAGTGCCCATCGACCCATGATTGGATTAACAGATTGTGGTATTAATATATGCACACCATGGGATACTATGCAGCCATAAAAAGATGGAGACTCCACATCTTTTATGTTTAGCTGGGTGGAGCTGAAACATATTCTTCTTAGTAAAGTATCTCAAGAATGGAAAAAAAAGTATCCAATGTACTTAATAGTACTATGAAATCAATATATAATCACCTACACACTCATATGAATGGCAAAATGTAGCTATAGTCCAGAAAGTAGAAGGGAAGATGGGGGGGGGGGGGATGCGAGATACGGAAGGAGGGAGGGTATCTGGGGGGACCTCACCTAATGTGCATGATGCAATGGTACATTTCAAAACTATTAAGAAATGACTATAATTGTGATGGATGTGTTACTCAGTTAAATGTAAACATTTCACATTGCATATTGAAGCAGTACCCTGAACCTGATAAATGCATCAATGTACAAAGTTTTGATTTAATTTAAAAAATAATTTAAAAAATAAAAGGTTTAAATATGTTCAGAACACTCATGCACATCAATCAAAGAAAATAGTTTTTTTTATATTATAATTCATGTTTGGAAGTGGCCTATTTCTCTTCATTTGAAAAAAAAAATGTGTCATGACTTCAGTATGGCCCAGGTATGGCTGATAAATTGCATTTACGAAACATACACAATGGAGTTCTAAAGCATATATAATGAACTTTTGGGTCCCTCAAAAGATCTTCATCTAAAAACTCCTTGATTTTATATATGTGTGTGTGTATGTGTATAATATATGTGTGTATATGTACATATATTCTATAGTATGTGTGTACATATTATATATATATATATATATATATATATATAGCACGTAGATTACATGATAATGGTATATCATATATACTATTATATATAATCCATTTTAATGGTATATATGTTATAGTTAAATGGTATATATATAGTAATAACGATGATTTTCTTCATTAATTCACACATAGAGACACATACACATTATATATATATATATATATATATATATATATATAAAGTCAAGGGGTTTTTAGATGAAGATCTTTTGAGGGAGCCAGAAGTTCATAATATATGCTTTAGAAGTCCATTGTGTATGTTTAGTAATTGCATTTTATCAGCCATACCTGGACCATACTGAAGTCATGGCACATTTTTTTTTTTTTGAGACTGAGCCTCAAGCTGTGGCCCTGGGTAGAGTGCCGTGGCATCATAGCTCACTGCAACCTCCAACTCCTGGACTCAAGCGATTCTTCTGCCTCAGCCTCCCAAGTAACTGGGACGATAGGCACCCGCTAGAACGCCCAGCTATTTTTTTTTGGTTGCAGCCATCATTGTTGTTTGGCGGGCCTGGGCTAGATTCAAACTTACCAGCTCAGGTGTATGTGGCTGCTGCCTTAGCTGCTTGACAGGTGCCGAGCCACATTTGTTTTTTCTAATGAAGAAAATTATTATTAATTTAAATAATAATGCTGGCAATAAGAACAAATTTTTTAACATGAATATATTTAAGGTACTAGAAATTTAATATACATTGGTATCATTCCATATGTTATTCCATAGGAGGCAGAAATTAAATTTAATTATCGAGAATTAAAGCATGCAATTTAGTGTGCTCATAATAATTTAGTTCAATTATTTGAAGAAAAGGAATGTTTGGCAATTTATATCAGTTAAAGAATCAAATTAACTTATTATAAATCAGAATCATTAGTTATATATGTGAACTCATCATCACTAGAGTAGGACAAAAGCAAAAAATAACTGTGTTACTCTAAAGCAATGTCAATGGTATGCCAAGAATGGAGAACGTGAGTGAAAAATAATTTCAAGTTTCCAGTGTTGATATCAAGGCTACAATGTGAAGAGCAATGAAAGACCCAGGCATGTAGTACTGGAGATGACTCTCATAAATTAAAGATAAACCCATTTGTCGGCCTTCTCAGAATATCTGTTCTGTTAGTTCTTTTTTTTTTTTTGTAGAGACAGAGTTTCACTTTGCCTCCCTCAAGAGAGTGCTGTGGCATCACACAGCTCACAGCAACCTCCAGCTCCTGGGCTTAGGTGATTCTCTTGCCTCAGCCTCCTTAGTAGCTGGGACTACAGGCACTGCCACAAGGCCCGGCTATTTGTTGCAGTTTGGCCAGGGCTGGGCTTGAACCCTCCACCCTTGTTATATGGGGCCAGCGCCCCACCCACTGAGCAGCAGGCACCACCCAGTTCTGTTAGTTCTTAAAAGGCAGATTGTGACACTGAAATTTTGCAATTAATGGGTAAAAAATTCATCCCCAAGCCAACCTGGGAATGACAATAAATTTCCTGTCTAATCAATGTTCTCTGTTTCATATTTTTCAGATTATTCTTTTAACTCAGTTTTATAATCCATTAAGATAATAAGATTGGTGATTTCTTTGGTGGGCTATATGTTGTGGAAATTGCTTAAGCAAAAACAATCACAAGTGTTACAAAATAAACCCAATCTTATGGTAACAGAAAATTTCACTTGTACTTAATGTTTTTTAGTATATGTTTCAGTATAAGTACTCATGAATTCAAATTTCATTGTTACAACGTGGAAAATATTTATCCCTAAATAATTTGCTTTGACTAAATAGTTGGCATCTGTCAAGATAAGTTCTAAAAGTGATCAGAAGGAAACTAATAATTTTTTGGTTCTTTTCTATTTGGAGGTTTGTGTCATTTAAACACTTCCTTTTTAAAATAACCATGGACTTAGTAGCTGTGAATAGATTTTCTTCCTTGGGCATAAATCTTATTCAATATATTGTAATAGTTCAATATATTGTAATAGTTCAATATTATAATGATAGGGAAGAGAGTAAGTTTGCTCTAACTGGTAGAACAGCTTAGTATAGATCTTATTCCAATTGTGATGAGTTTTTCTTTCTGATATATTTACAGGTTCACTAACAACAGTGAAGAAAATGGAAATTTTCTATTGTAGATAAACATATTTTTAACAGGACAAAATTTCCCTCAGTTTGTGTTATTTGAATAGGTAGAATGCTGGAAATTTTTCATACAGTCTATAGTCACCAACTTACCTTAAAACTTGCCTCAAAATCTACATCTATTAATAGTACTTGATTAATTTTTCAAGTTCCAAACCAGGCTAAATAAAACAGAGTTGAAACTGCCCCCTACCAGTGAAAAGTAAGATCAAACGCAGAAAGGGAAAATTTAAATTGAACCTGCTATATACTTTCCAAGGTACCAGAAGTTCCATGACTCTAAGCAACTCATTCATTAAAAAAAAAAAATTATTCTAAAACATCAAAACCAGGAATTCATCTTCTCATAATTTCACGCTAGATTATCATAAATTATTATTTCTCTATGTGAACAAAGTATATTTATTTTAATATTTTATTTCTGTTGATATTGGAGAAAAGGACTCCATGAGATATTATAATGTGACTCATTTATTTCTTAAATTTTAATAACAATCTCTTTGATATTATAAATAATTGTCTCATGACCTAGATCAGAATTAGCAACCTGCTGAAATACACTAACTACATACAAGAACTTCTTGACTTCTATTAGAGATATAAAAATATAAATGGCTTACATGGGTAACAGGGCCTTCCAAAATACTTGGCAGGTAACTAGATGGCAATATTCACTTTTTGCACAGCTGCATTGCCTATTTTAAGAAAGATAATGTTTATTGGTTACTTGTTTTCTCCCTCATTTGAAGACAAACATTTGCAATGTTCACTGTAAAACCTAATAGTCATTAAATTTTCATTACTTTGTGGAAAAATAATCCAAAAAACTCTAAAAATGAAGTCATAAAATTTGTTTTATTGAGACGATTTTGGAAAGAAATTACTCTTACCTTTGTGGCAATTAATAAATCAATAATACTCAATCCTACTTTTCCCCTCAAACACTATTGATTAAAAATGTAGCAAATCTTGGCAAGCTAAGTCTCTGCTTAAGAAATTTCTAAGTAGGACCTCCTCTTACCCCTTGTCAGACATTTTCATATTTAGAAAGTTCTAAAAATAGGACATATTTATGTGTTGAAACTCTAATTTAGTTTCATCAATAATTTATAATTAATGAATGCACAATGTATTTGAAGTAATTTAGAATAATATATGAACCTAATAGTATTAAAACTGACACTATAAAATTGTCACAAAGAAATAAACATAACATTTTCCACTGTATTAACGTATTCTATACACAGAATTTAACTTTGTATTTGTGTATTGACATATAATATACAATGATCATGCAAATGTCCATTAAAACAAAAGAAGGTGATTGAAAAAGATTATAAGATTTAAAAGATTTGCATCATTTTATCATGCAGTGAGAGAAACTGTAATGCAATATGCAGGGACCATATAATGAGTTATTAAAAACTTTTTTTTTAGACAGAGTTTTTCACTTTATCACCCTCAATAAAGTGCTGTGATGTCACAGCTCACAGCAACCTCCAGCTCTTGGGCTTAGGCGATTCTCTTGCCTCAGCCTCCTGAGTAGCTGGGACTACAGGTGCCCATCACAACACCCAGCTGTTTTTTGTTGTAGTTTGGCAGGGTCTGGGGTTCAAACCCACCACCCTTAGTATATGGGGCCAGCACCCTACTCACTGGGCCATAGGCACGACCCAATTAAAGACTTCTTATACAAAGTAAAATGACATTAAATCTGTGGTTTGTTAGAGGTACTGGAAAGGAAGGCCACAAGCTAGAAACTTCAGAGATTAGACTTAAAAGACTAAAGACTTAAAAATAGGTATATTTTGTTAGTAGAAAGTTACAGTAATATTTCAAATGCAATTTTGAATTTCAGGAGCACAAAACAAGTATCTGTTCAATAATATTTGATGAAAGCATGCAAGTTTGGACATATATACATATATATATATATACACACACACACTATTTTCATAATGTATCAGTTAATTTTAGAGTGCTTTTTAGTAATTTAGTAATATCTACACACACACATACATATCCACATTGAGAAAGAAAAACAAATCACCACACCAAGATTAAAAATAGAAATAAGGCTATTAATTTGCACATAAGGGTAACCCAATTATATCTACTGAAGCCAAAAGATGTTTATGTTCTTCTTTGAAGAACTACCATTATCCATACACAGATGCTAAATCAATGGCTCTTGAATTTTTTTGCCAGTGGTCAAAAATGAGAGACAAGCTTTACATAATGATCTAGTCATAATGTTAGGCCTAAAGTTACTAGAAACTGGGACCACAGTGACTCCATCTTATGGCAGCCCCCCTCGCCCACCCCTGGGTAAGACACTCGGTGGAAATTTCCACTGAGCACCTAAAGCAGGTTGTGCATACCCACAATAAACACCAAGTTCCGCTTCTGTAAACAAGCTTGCTCAGCTTGCTAGACACCTAGGAAGTCCCAAAGCCCTGAACTCACCCCCCACTTGCACCTCCAACCTCTTTCAAACCCCCAACCACTAAAGCTTGGCTGCTGTCCACTGCAGTCTCGCAGACTTGGGCAGCCTGTCGATTGATCTAAATAAAGGACTGTGTCACTTTTAAATTTATCTGAAGTGTTCTTCTTCCTTCACGGCTCGCAATTTTAGGCACAACAATAACATATGTACATATACAAACATACATGGCCACCCAAAAAATATTTTCAGAAACAATTACAATTAAGATGCTGAAAACAATTTTTCTTTTTTGGGACAGTGTTTTACTCTGTCACCCAGGCTGGAGTGCAGTAGTGGAATCGCTACTTGCTAACCTCCAACTCCAGGCTCAAATGATCTTCCCAAATAACTAAGACAGCAAGTATGTGGCACCAGACCCAGCTAATTTCTTAAATTTTTTTTTTGTAAAGATGATGTCTCACTGTGTTACTCAGGTGGGTCTTGTACTCCTGGCTTCAAAGCATTCCCCCTCCTCCTAAAATTCTAGGATTATAGCCATAAGCAATAATGCTCCATCTTATTAGATCCTGTTTTATTAAAAACATGGTATCTGAAACAAATTAAGTTGATTTTATGACCCACTAATAAGCCAGTTACTGTGACATGAAAAATATCCACCAAGGCGCACACACACTCACAGATAAGCTAAAAGCCTCCATAAATATAGGTTGAATTCTAAAAAAAAAAAAAAAAAAAGCAGAAAAAGTAGACAGTTTATTCATTATCAGGAATTGGCTCACATGATTATGGAGACTAAGAAATCCCATAATCTGCTGTCTGCCGGCTGGAGATCCAGAAAAACTAGTGGTGTAACTCAGTTCACATCCAAGGGCAGGAAAAAATAAAATATCCCATATCAAGTAGGCAGGAAGCAAAAAACAGATGAATTATTCCTTATTCTGCCTTTTGTTCTATTCAGGCCGGGCATGAATTGGGAGGGTGAAGTTCCTGCCTTAGTTCACAGATTCAAATACTAATTTCTTCCAGAAACACCCTATAGACACATGCAGAAGTAAAGCTTAGCTTGTGCACCCAATGATGAGTAGACTTACAAAATTAGGCATCACAATACTGAATAGAGGAAAGTTGAAAGCATCCCCTCTAACAAATGGAACCAGACAAGTGTGCCCCCGTCACCACTTCCAGTCAACATAGTGCGGTAAGATCTAGTCAGAGCAATCAGGCAAGAGAAAGAAATAAAGGCTTAGATAAATTAGAAAAGAGAGAGTCAAACTATCCCTGTTTGCCAATGATACATTTGTATCTCTAGAAAACCCTAAGGACTCCACCAAAATATTCTTAGAATTAATAAATGAATTCAACAAAGTCTGAGGTTACTAAATCCATCTACACAAATTATACCGTTCCTCTATAATAATAACAGCAAGCTGAGAGTCAATACCATTTACAATAGATGCAAAGAAAATAAAATACCTAGGAATATACATGGAGGTAAAATATCTCTACAAAGATACTCAAGACATTGATGAAAGAAGTCATAGAAGACACATGAAAAATTAAAAAAAAAAAACCTATGATCATGGATTGGAAGAATAAACATTGTTAAAAATATTCCTAGGTTTAAAGTGAATTAGAGATTCAGCATACAATTTCCATCAAAATTCCCACACCATTTTTCACAGATGTAGATAAACTAATTCTAAACATATATGAAACCAAAAAAGACCCAGAATAACCAAAGATTTTGTGCAAAAAGTATAAATCTGGAGGTATCAGAGCAAGGGTATAGTAACCAAAACAGCATAGTACTAGCATAAAAGTAGATATAAAGACCAATGAAGCAGAATGGAGAACCCAGCAATAAAACCATCTACCTATAATTAAGACAGTTACCTATAATTCAACTAAGTAAACAAAACATATGGGGAAAGGGCATAATAGTCAATAAATGGTGCTAAGAAAATTGGATAGTTACATGAAGAAGAATGGAATAGGATCCCTTTTTCTCATCATACACAAAAATTAACTAAAGATGGTTTAAAGACTTGAATGAGGGACCTAAAACCAAATTCTAAGAACAACATTTCTGGACATTAGTCTAGACAAAAAATGTATGACTAAGACCCAAATAATATATATATCAATAATAAAAATAAATAAATGACAATTAATTAAGAAGTTTCTTCACATAAAGTAAATAATCAACAGAATAAATATTCTGAGAATATTCAGAGAAAATATTCACAAATTATGTATCCAATAAAGGACTGAAATCAAGAATATATAAAAGACTCAAACCAAAAAGAAAAAGCCATATAACCCCATTAAAAAGTGGGTGAAAGACAGTCTTTTACAAATTAGATTGACAAATAGCCAACATATTAAAAATGCTCAACATCACAAATTATTAGGGAAATGAAAATTAAAACCATAATGAGATGCCACTGTACCACCTCATGAGATAGGTCGTAATTAAGATATTTTTAAAAACTGGATGTGGGTAGGAATGCAGTGAAAATGGAGCTCTTAAAGGCTATTGGTGGAACTATAAATTAATACATCCTCTATGAAAAACATTGTGAAGATTCTCGAATGATACACCTACCATGTGATCCAGCAATCCTTCTACTGGGTATTCATCTAAAGCAAAAGAAGTCATTATATGGGGCTGCACCTGTGGCTCAAAGGAGTAGGGCGCCAGCCCCATATACCATAAGAGGAGGGTTCAAACCCAGCCTTGGCCCAAAACTGCAAAATATAAAAAGAAGTCATTATATCAAAAAGACATCTGTACCCAAATGTTTATCACAGCATCATTCACAATTGCGAAGATTTGGACTTAACCTAAATACCCATCAGTTGATTAGTGAATAAAGAAAATACAGTGTGTGTACAGATATACTGGGGTTGCCAAAAAAAAAGTACAATCATTTTAGAAGATATTTTCTATGCATTACTTTTTGAAGTTGAAATGAATTGCAGTAGCCATGAGCAGTGTGGCATTCACTAACATAATGGCGTTAATCAAATGAATGCTAACTTCATCATGCAACAGGCCCTCTGAGGAGCACATGACCATTTTAAGTGGTATTTGAAATACAAGGACATTGTGGAGGTACAATGACAAAGGCCTGCAGCATGGAGGACCTTAAAGGATGCAGTGTACCACAGAAAACCAGCTACACTGAGGGTACTTTGTGAAGAAATTAAATGGCACACGTAGGGACACAGTGTACATTATGGTCAACACTGTTCAAGTGGTAGTTTGCCAGGCAAAAGCTTCTGTAAGCTGTTAATAACTACTTTGAGCACCCCTTGTAATTTCAGAAAACATATGTGACTTGTCTCCATCTTTTGTTATTGGTATATATTGAATATTATAATTTTAATAGTTTTTTCCTTTCTTAAAATGTGTATACATTTTTGTATACACACATACACACACACATGGAGTACTACTCAGCAGGCATCCCAGTGATACAGGGTTTCCTGTTCAGGTCTTGACAGGTTTCCCCATTTTCTAGGGCCCAAAAGGTGTGACACACACTGTGAACACCAGCCCCTCCCTCTTTCCTTCTCTCTGCTATCCCCTTTCCCCACCCCCTACTGTGTACTAGGTCATTAATTGTCCTCATATCAAAATTGAGTATATAGGATTCTTGTTTCTCCATTCTTGTGATACTTTACTAAGAATAATGTGCTCCACTTCCATCCAGGTTAATATAAAAGATGTAAAGTCTTCATCTTTTTTTAATGGCTGAATAGTATTCCATGCTATACATAGACCGCAGCTTGTTAATCCATGCCTGCATTGGTGGGCATTTAGGCTGTTTCCACATTTTGGCAATTGTAAATTGAGCTGCAATAAACAGTCTAGTGCAAGTGTCCTTATGATAAAAGGATTTTTTTTCTTCAGGGTAATGGGATTGCAGGGTCAAATGAGAAGTCTAGTTTGAGTTCTTTGAGAGTTCTTCATCCTTCCAAAATGGTTGCATTAGTTTGCGGTCCCACCAGTGATGTAAAAATGATCCTTTATCTCCACATCCATGCCAGCATCTGCAGTTTTAAGATTTGTGATGTGAGCCAATCTTGCTAAGGTTAGATGATATTTCAGAGTGTTTTTGATTTCCATTTCTCTACTAATTAGGGATGATGAGCATTTTTTCATACGTTTGTTAGCCATTCATCTGTCTTCTTTAGAGAAAGTTCTATTTGTGTCTCTTTCCCATTGATATATGGGATTGTTGGCATTTTTCATGGATTAATTTGAGTTCTCTATAGATCCTAGTTATCAAGCTTTTGTCTGATTCAAACTATGCATATATTCTTTCCTAGAGTGTAGGTTGTCTATTTGCTTTAGTTGTTGTCTCCTTAGCTGTATAGAAGCTTTTCAGTTTAGTTAAGTCCCATTTGTTTATTTTTGTTGATGTTGCAATTATCGTGGAAGTCTTCTTCACAAAGTCTTGCCATAGGCTGATATCTTCCAGTGTTTTTCCCATGCTTTCTTTTAGGATTTTTAGCATTAAATTTAGGTCTTTTGTCCATCTTGAATCTTTTTTTTTTTTTTTCTGTGAGTGGAGAAAGTTGTGGGTCCAGTTTTAGTCTTTTACACATGCATATCCAGCTCTCCCAGCACCATTTATTGAATGAGTGTATGTTCGTGTTTGGTTTAATGAAGATTAGGTGACTGTAAGATGTTAATTTCATTTCCTCATTTTCTATTCAATTCCAAATGCCTATGTCCTGTGTTTTTTTTTGCCAGTACCATGCTGTTTTAACCAGTATAGCCTTGTAGTACAGTCTAAAGTCTGGTAGGCTGATGCCCCTGGCTTTGTTTTTATTAGTAAGAACTGCCTTAGCTATACAGTTTTTTTTTTTTTTTCTGGTTCTATACAAAACATAGAATTATTTTTTCCAACTCTTGAAAGTACTATGTAGGTATTTTAATAGGAATTTTAATAGGGATGGCATTGAATCTGTAGATTGCATAGGGAAGGATAGATTCTTCTCAGCCATGAGAAGGTATATTCTTCCATTTGTTAATACCCTCTGCTATTTCTTTCCTTTGGGTTTCAGAATTTTTTTATAGAGGTCCTTAAACTCTTTTGTTAGGTATTTTCCTAGGTATTTCATTTTCTTTGAAGCTACTGTGAAGGGGATTGTGTTCTTAATTAGCTTCTCATCTTGGCTTTTATTGGCCTAAAAAAGGCAACTGATTTGTGGACATTGATTTTATATCCTGAGACATTACTGTATTTTTTGATGACTTCCAGGAGTCTTGTGATTGAATCTTTGGGATTCTCTAAGTATAAGATCATATTATCAGCAAATAGGGAGAGTTTGACCTCCTCTGCTTCCATATGGATGCCCTTTATTTCCTTTTTTTTACCTAATTGTATTGGCTAGAACTTCCAGCACTATGTTGAATAGCAGTGGCAATAGAGGACAACCTTGTCTGGTTCCAGTTCTAAGAAGAAAAGCTTTCAGTTTTACTGCATTCAGTAAAATATTAGCTGTTGGTTTGTCATAGATGGATACAATTGGTTTAAGAAGTGTGTCAACTATGCCTATATTCTTCAGTGTTCTAATTAGAAAAAAAAAAAAAAAAGAATGCTGGGTTTTAATGAATACTTTTTCTGCATCTATTGAGAGGATCATATGGGCTTTGTTTTTGCTTCTGTTGATATGGGATTACTTTTATGGACTTGGCTATATTAAAATAGCCTTAAATTCCTGGGATGAAACCTACTTGATCATGATATATGACCTTTTTGATGAGAAGCTGAGGTCTATTGCCTAGGATTTTGTTGAGAATTTTTACATTTATATTCATTAGTGAAATTGTTCTGTAGTTCTCATTTTTAGTTGGGTCTTTTCCTGATTTTGGTATCTGGGTGATGTTTGCTTCATAGGATGTGTTGGGGAAGATTTTTTAATTTTTTTGGAATAATTTCTGCAGTATGAGAATAAGCTCTTTCTGAAGGTTTGATAGAATTCTGGTGTGAAGTCATGTGAACCGGGGAATTTTTTTCTTAGGAGATTTTTTTATTGTTTCTTTGATCTCATTGCTTGAAATTGGTCCATTTAGGAGATATATTACTTCCTGGCTAAGTTAGGGAGAGGGTGTGATTCCAGATATTGATCCATTTCCCTCAAATAGTCAAATTTCTGGGCATCAGTTACCTTTTTAAAAAATTGAGTCATTTGGCTGGGCATGGTGGCTCACACCTGTGCCTCGAGTGTTCTAGGAGGCCAAGGCAGATGGATTGCCTGAGCTCAGGTATTCAAGACCAGCCTGAGCAAGAGTAAGACCCCATCTCTACTAAGAATAGAAAATCTAGCCAGGCCTTGTGGTGGAGGCTAAGGCAAGAGGCTTCATTGAGCCCAAGACTTAGAGGTTACTGTGAGCTATGACACCATGACACTCTACTAGGACAGCAGAGTGAGACTCTGTCTCAAAAAAATGAAATAAAATAAAATAATTGAGTCATTTAATAAATGTGATCCATTTTCTGTATATAGCTTCTCTCATCACTTTGTAAATGCATTATTAATTACTTCATATTTTGAACAAATGTTTGTTGACTAACGAGATATGTGCCAGATGTTGAGGCTAAGCTCCAGAAATTAAAATTAAAGTTAAAAAATAAACACTGATATGAAGATATCACAGAGAAATCAGGAAGAAAGGCCTTTTAAAAATGTGTAGGTAAGTAATAGGAAACAAGTACCATAGTAAAGAATATGACGGTGATTACCATGACTGAGGGCCTGCTATGTGCTGGACACTGCACACATCCCATTAATGCCAAAGAGTTAAATACAAAGCCTGTTGTGACTAGAAAAATAGAAACTGATTAATTCATCTGAAAGAGTTAGGAAAAGCTTTATAGAGCAGTTTTTATATGAGCAGATTTTTGAAAAAGACTTGAAATTTAGCATGCAGACAATCATTAGGGGAATAATGTAGAGAAAGTACAATATGTAAAGACTAATATCCTATGTGAAACCTTACAAAGTAATGTCTTTGATTTCAGAAATAGCATTATAAAAACCTAGTTGAAAAGATGTTCTGCCTAAAAAAAATTGTATTGAGTTATAAAACTGTATTTATGTGTTGAATACTGACCATTATGAGCATTCTCTTTATAATTTGATGTATTTATGATTTTCTTCCTTCTAATTCATAAAAACATTTACATGATATTCTACAAAATGCTCTAAAACTAAAGATATTGAAAGTTAAAAATATAAACAGACTATTTTAATAAAAGTCTACCAAATAATCTCATACAAATTATTATACTCATGACTAATTTAAATAAACACATACACATATGTAAATATGTGAGCTGTAATGAGGTGTATATATGTACATACATATTTTAAGAGTGAGAAATATTAATAAGGAAATAGTAGCAAGGATATCTCATATATTTTATACAGATAGAAAAAATAGATTTTTTTAAAAAAATAGAGGCAATACTATACATAATGTTTTTGATGTAAAACACTATAGTTAAGTATAGTTGAATTTTACAGATAAAAATAACAGTCATTTAAAAATAACTTGCCCCATTTCAAATAAATATTTTCTTTACATTGGTATATTAATACAAACAATCTAAAGTTGAGAAATTTAATGACAAGAAACTTTAGATTTCTTCTTTCATTTTTAGTCAGCATTGATTGATACTTCCTTACTTCAGATGAATAAATCAGCATTAACACCTCATTACATCTCACCTGTGATTTTTAGTTTTATTATATTTTTAGACATTGCTTAAATAAAAACATAAATAAATTCAGCAATTGCCTTCTGTCTTAATTCAGGCTGTTGTAACAGAAATATCATTTACTAGGTGCTTTAAACAACAGTTATTTCTCACAGTTCCAGAGGCTGTAAATCTGAAATCAGAGCACAAGCACATTTGAGTTCTTGATGGTCTCTCTTCTTATTTCATATGTATTCTCATTATATCTGTATATGGCGGAGAGTGGAGACAATGTTATCGTGTCCCCTCTTATAAAGGTATTAATCCCATTCATGTTATCACTGCTTCCTAATATCCTCATATTAGGGTTAGAATTTCAACATAAGAATTTGGAAAAGACACAGATATTCAATACATAGCACCTTCTATAATTCTAATGATTGTTTAATTGTGGTTCTATATTTACAAGATTTCAATGTTGACCATCAGCAAACTTTTGATTTTGCCACTACATCCTATTTATGGTAAAGCTTTACATACATATAACAAAATCTTTAGTACTTATTTGATAAATATTTATAAAGAGAAGACACCAGTGTAATAACCACCTAGATCAAGAAATACAATACCAGACCTGTCTTTGTTTCCCACCTAGTCAATATCAACCCCTATAAAAACCAATGTTCTGATTTCTATTGACAAATACTGGTTTTTCCTGTATTTCTGTTTTATATTAATGGAGCCATACAATATCAAGCTTATTTTTATACCATGCTATTTCATGGTATAGATCCATTTGATAATGTACATTAATGCATGTAATATTATTTTATTATAATTTAAGAATTTATGTGTACATTCTGTTGTTTGTGGACTGTTTAAAGTCTGAGACATTTATCATGATTAATAAGGAAATAACAGACTTGAACAACATTATACATCAAATGGACCCCACAGACATGCAGAACATTCCACCCAAAAAGAGCATGTATGTGTTCTTCTCAAGCACACAGAAGAGAACATTCTCCTGAAGAGATCACATATTAGATCACAAAAAAGTTTTAACAAACTTAAAAAGACTGAATCACATACAGTATTGTTTCTGACCACAATGGTATGAAACTAGAATGAATACCAGAAGGAAAACAGAAAAAATTCCAGATTTCCAGAAATAAAAAATACATACCTGTTGGGTCAAAGAAGAAATCAAAATGGAAATTTAAAAATATCTTTAGACAAATAAAAACAAAATACAACATACCAAAACTTACAAGAGTCATAAAAGCAGTATTAAGAAGAATATAGCAGCAAGCACTTATATTACAAAAGAAAAAAAGATCTCTAATAAACAAATTAGCATTGTGCCTCAAGGACTTGAAAAAGAAAAACAAACTAACCTTGAAGTTAGAAGACAGAATGGAAAATAATAAAGATTAGGGCATACATAAAGAAAAGAGAGAATTAAAAAGCAATTTTAAAATATCAGTAAAACTGAAAGTGTGTTTTAGAAAAAGATCAACAGAATCAAAATACCCTTAGATAACCGGGGAACAAAGGTTATAAAAATTAAAAAAATCATAAATTAAACAGGAGACATTACAATGGATGCCACAAGAGAAAAAGAACACACAGGCTATTATGAGTAACTACACCCAACAATTGAGAAAGCCTAGAAGAAATGGATAAATTTCTGGAAACAAAGAACCTAACAAGAACAAAAACAGAGGAAATAAAAATTTGAACAGACTTATAACTAGTAAGGAGTTTGAAGTGGTAAATAAAATTTCTCACAACAATGAATCCCAGGACTATATGGCTTCCACTGAGGAATTCTACCAAACATTTAAAGAATTAACACCGATTCTTACCAATCTTCCAAACTCTTAAGACAATTTCAAATTCATTTTATAATGCCAGTGTTACTCTGCTGCTAAAGCCAGATGAACACTCAAGAAAAGTTGCAAAACAACATCTCTCGTGAGTAGAAAATATAAAATTTTCCAGCAAAACATTAGAAACTGAGTTACACGATGTGATTGTTAGAGAAGCAGCTGTACATGATTGTTTCTGTAACTAACTGTACTGTATTTCAAACTTTAAAATTTGTAAAGAAAGTAGATCTTGCATTAAGGGTTTATATGTAGCACAATACAAAATTTAAATAAATAAACGAAAGGGTTATATACTATGACAAATGTGATATTTTTCCTGAAATCTAAGGATGGCACAACAGGCAAAAAAAAAGAATCAATGTGTTACAACATATTAATAGAACAAAGAATATAAATCACATAATTATTTTAGTTGGTGCAGAAAAAGCATTTGACAAAATTCAACATTTTATGTTTTTTTAAAAAATCAAGAAAGAGAAATAGAATGAAATTGCCTTGAGAAAAAAAAAAAAAAGCTGTCTATGAACTGCAAGCATTTAAACTAAGATCAGGAAAGGAAAAGGATATCCACTCTTACCATTTCCATTCAACATAGTACTGGAAGTCAAAGTCAGAGCAATTAGGTGGAAAGAAGATGAAAGGTATCTAAATGGAAAGGAAGAAATAAATTATCTCCGTTTGCAAACAAAATGATCTTATACATAGAAAACCTTACCAATTCCACACACATTAAAAAATGTTAGATTAACAATGAGCTCAACACAGTTTCAGGATACAATAATTGACATTCAAAAGTTAAGTGCATTTCTACACATGAACAATGAAAAATACATAAAAGAGATAAAACAGTTCAATTTAATTACATAATCAAAAAATAGGAATAAACTTAACCAATTAAGTGAACAACTTTCATTGAGAACTATAAAACTCTGCTGAAAGAAATTAAAGATGAAACATATAAATGAAGAGACATCTCATGTTCATGAATTGGAAGACTTAACATTTTTAAGATATTCATACTACTCAAAGCCATATACCTATCTACAAATTCAATGGAATACCTACCAAAATGTCAAATGATTTTTCAGAATTTGTTGGTTGAACTTGAAAAGACAATTCAAAAATTGAATTGGATCCTCCCCACACACACTCCCCCCCCCCCCCAAAATCCCAAAACAATCTTGGGATGCCCACTAAACTCTGCTTGCTGATATAAATGTCTGTCAGGAATCTTTGCAAAGGGGTATGGTCATGGATAACCAAAATTATGGGTATTTCTGCAGTCAAAAACTTGTTATTGTTCTTATTTTGTCATTTCATCTGAATTTATTAGTTGGAACTTTAGTATTCTTTCCTTGATCAATTTGTGTTGACCGTGACATACCGATCACACTGGAAAGGCAGGATAAATGTCCAGTTCTGTTTCTGTGTGTGTGGGGGCAGGCCTGGGGAAGCAGGTGGGCACATGCATGTGTTTTGCATGTGGGTGTATTTACATTTCAAAAATAAAGAATTGGCTCCATAACAATTTCCAATGTTGGCAATGGTTTCAGAACCTTCTAGGAGATTCACAGTTAATGGTAGATACACTTCTGATATTTCAAATCATAGCAGGGTCTTCCCTTTTAAAGATGTGTTTTATTGGTGATTTCCAAATTGTAGCACTCTTTACTTTCTTACACATTCCTCAGAGCTTGTTTTGATGTTTTATGTGTTAATCTACAAATGCTTGAAGTGGTCAGTCAGGATAAATGCCACACTTGTCCTTTCTATCTGCCTCAAGCATGATTCACTCAGTTAAGAAATATATCCTCAGGCCATTTCGGGGATGATAATTTAAATATGCTATTTGCATAAATGCACATGGCCTAAACCATTAATCAAATACATAAAAGCATGCTTTATTCCTAGATCTTGCAAGTTTTTAAACATTCAGTTCTCTATTTTGATATTGTATAGATACTAGAAACCAAGCCCCTAGAATAGAAAAAAATTGACAGAAAACATAGAATTAAGATGTCGGATTCTTTACAAGCCACTTACCCTAGTCCTCAGTCCCTGTGGGCAAACTTTTTAATTATACATATGTATGTATGCAGATAGATAAATATGCATTGAAGAAAAATTTAATGTGAGAAACATGTCATTTTAATTTTTCTAGAAGCCACATTAAAACAATAAATAGAAACAGATAAAACCTATTTATTTTTTATTTCTTTTGCAACTGAGAGACACAGATAAAAATCTATTTTAATAACATAGTTTATTTGACCCAAAATATCATAGAAACAATAATCAACATAGAAAATTAGGCTTGAGAGATTTTAAACCCTTTTTGCATATTCAGTCTTTGAAATCATATATTTTAAAATGAAAGCACACCCTAATTTGGAGCCACATTTAAGTGCGCTAGTGGTCCCATGGAGCCTGCGGTCATTGTATCACACAGCACAGTGTAAGGCAGTGAGCGTTTTATACGGCTTCAACACCTTCCCATCTCGTCTGTGGAATTTTAACAGATTCGATTTATTAAAACAACAACAAAAACAAAACAACAAATGCACAATAGGCCTTGTTCTCCAACAAAACTACTGATCTTTTTATCTGACCTACTACAAAACAACATTTTACAACATTCTTCTAAAGATAGGCCACGAGCAGGAAGGGAAAGGGCCAGCACTCTGCCCAGAGGTTAGAGTGAGCAGCCTTCACAAGGCTACCTGAGTTAAAGTTCACGCTGCATTGGAAGAAAAATATGTACTAGAAACAATAATGTAGACATAATTCGACACAGCATCGTCACTCCCAAGTGCTGATAAAAATGTTTATAAATTTCTCTGATCATATTATTTGAAACCGTGGTAACCAAGTACGTAAGTCCACATGCTCTCCTCATCTCTGACAATTACACTCAGTACTATAATTTCCAAGTTTTCCTGATTATCAAATAAACTTTTATTACTTCATAAAATGGAATTCATTATACTAAATTATCCAGCATAGAGGTAGATGCACATTATGTTCCATTCAAAGGAAAGGATTAAGTTACTGACTGGGAAACATTTTAAGCGTAATCTTTTATAAAATAGTTCCATAGTATGGATCATTGAAAAGTAGCAATGAAGTAAAGGTGGCACTGTATCACTGGAAACATTTTAGGTGCAGAATGAGGACTGAAATCCTATTTGTTCCTCTTGTCTGCCTAAAAAGATATAAGTTTTATTATGAAAGCGAAAACATCTATATACTGAACTCCATAAATTCCTTAGCCCTGAGTAGAATGTCTTACACATATTGATATATTTAAAAGACTAGGTAATCAAATGCAAAATGTCCAATTCTGAAACAAAAGTTCAGCATATTATATCTCAAACAAGAAGCTGTATGATTAAAGTATGTGCGTAAACTATCAGCACAGTTTTGCCTCTTAAAAGTAACTTATGTATACCAACAGCAGAGAAGCCTGGAGAGAAAGTGGCAATGCAATTGTGAAAAGTGTTTTCCACAGCTTGTTGAGAATTGAATAATTTTCCTTGCAAGAATTGTTCCAAAGCCTGGAAGAAGTGGTAGTCAGCTGGTGCAAGGTCTGCTGAATAGGGTGGATGACAGTGTTTCTAAGTCCAGCATCTGTAGTTTCAGCAGCACTGTTTGTGAGAAATGTGGTTAAGTGTTATCTTGCAAGAGGATTGTCCTATCTGGATTGACCAGTCACGACTCTTTAATCACAAGCATCCTCATCATTTCATACAATTGGCTGCGGTAGATCCTCTGTAATCCAATGACCAGGTTTCATGAAGTTGTGATCAGTAATCCAGCTCTGGACCACCAAACAGACATCGTTTGCTTGTTTTGATGAATATTTGGGTTTGGACTGTGTTTCAGCACTTCGTCTTTATCCAACTACTGTGCCAAATGCTGGCAATTGTCAAAAAGAATCCATTTTCATCACATAACAATATGGTGTAGAAATGTTTCATCTTTAGACCAGGGCAGCAAAGAATTCAGGCTTCCAATTTATCCTCTTACGCTCATTTAATTCACATGGAACCCTTCCATCTGCTTCTTTCCTTGTTGATGCGTTTCAAATGGCCCAGTATTGTCAGAATAGTAAGGTCAGGCCTTGCTGCCAATTCACGTGTAGTTTGAGATGGATTTGCTTCCACTGTAGCTTTCAGCTCACCGTATCCATCTTAGTCTTAGATCACGCATGTGGCTCATTTTCAGGATAAAAGGCCAGACTTCTCAAACCATTGCTATACTGCGTGTTCATCAGCCAACAACTTGGTTGATATTTTTAGCTATCTGCATGCATTGGTTCCAGGATGGAATTCATTCAAAAACAACCACAGTTTGTGACGATGGTTGCGTTTCACAAAAACTGCTCTTAAAAAAAAAATTGAATGATAATCACAAACCAAACTGTGCATTTGAAAGAATAAGAATATAGTTCTACAATAAAAATAAAACAAAAAGTGACAAAATGAAATGTCAGGGATACCAACTGTCAAACTTAGTATTTAAGGAAATCGGGCATTGAATATTTAATAATAGTGCCACAGACCTGTTGATATACTTGAGAGAAAAATATCATTTTGAGAATATAGTTATGCTTCACACAAAATAATTAATACTGTATTTCTACATATTGAATAGTCCTATTCTCTAATTAAATTTTAAAAATAAGAGTAACACATGCAGCCTGAGATCCATCATTCAACTAAATGCCTTTATATACTATTATGAAGGATGAGAGGTGAAGAAAAAATATCCTTGGCTATTATGTGTGAAAACCATTCTAGACACATCAAGTGTTATCTTTATTTTCACTACACCCTATAAATAATTATCCATGTTCAATTTATAGACAAGGAAACATGATTCAATTAACATATTCTCCCAAATTCACTAGCAAAAATACAGTGGAGTTGAATTTCCAGTCAAGTTAAGTATGACTTTGATGTCTAAGCACTTCTACTACCTTCCCATATTTCCTTCTATAATTAACTGACCTCGCATTTCAAATAAATACTGGGGAAAAAACATGCCAATGGAAGGCACAGTTGGTGTTTTGGAATTGACAGTTAGCAGTTTGCAGACTAATAAATCTGCTTCTCTCATTGGCAGCAAAGGAGCAGCCACTTTAGACTCAGTATTTTTGGTTAATTAGCACACTTCTCAGGTGGTAAAATTGATAGCCTTCAGCTCAGTATGTTTTAAGGCCACTTGAGGCATGCTGTTGTTATTTCGAAATGCTCTGCCTGCCAAATTCTAATGCTTCATCTACATAATTAACTTAGAGCTATAATTATTGGACTGTTTTCCAACTAATATATAGGAAGAGAAAAAAAGAGACATCAAAACACATACACTTAGATTTAGAGATTAATTTATATACCTTTTGAGAATTGTCTATCTCGCCATGACTTTAGGAATAAGAGAATAAACTGATCATTTCTTAATTAGCAGTCAGTAATACAAATATAACAATAATGACAACAGGTACCAGCCACCTGACATTCTAGTCATGCGTTACATCATTTTTGTGTCAGTTGTCTGGTTCTTCTTGAGCCTACAATGTCTTTGGTAACCATTGTTATTTCCGTTTTCCAGATGAGCAGACTGACCTTAATGTTATAGTAGAATTGCCCCAAATCATACAACCATACAAATGTTAAATATTTTCCTGAGATGCCAAACCAAATAGTCTCAGTCTAGAATTTGCATTCTTACTAATTGTATATATTAAATTGTTAGCAGTTTTCAAGATGGAAATTTTTTTAAATATTATCTGCTTATACATTCGTCAATGATTTACCAAAACACTGTAAAGTTATTTTTTTAAATATTAACATGAACATATGTTAATTTTGCAATAGGTTGTAGGACTTTGAGTTATGATAATAATGTATTTTGTTTGTGGTGACATTTCCATTAAATGAAGGTATAAAATATTTTATTTTAAACAAATTGATGCCCTCCAGGGCACACAATCATTTTATCCACCTTGAAAAAGGGAGACAATGGAATTGAGAGCTTCTTATTTGAAGTAACTCACTAAATATCTAAAATATATTTTATTGAATTTATAAAACCCATTTTAATACAGTTGTTTATAGAGAATTAAACATCATACTACAACAGCCACCAATATCATAACTCATCTGAGGAATTACTGAGAACAAGACATTCTCCTGGCAAGCCTAGAAATCTCTAGTGAATTGGAAAGCAAACCACCAAGTAACTCAGTAATCCTGGAGGAGCAAAGTGGTTAGCCTCACCTCTTGCAGCATGTACTTTCAATCCATGTCTTGCGTGATCATTTATTCAGTTGCGACAGTTGTTACTTTTACTTATTAATGTTTTGGGGTTAACTAGAACTGTAAACCAATTGGAGTCCCTTTGGCCTGAGGAGAATAGATAAGGTTTCAACATTTGTCCTGTGAACTAAAATGAAATTTTAACACACTCCCCACCTGACTCTCTTGCCCAAAGGGACCCCAGGAATGCCTTAAGCTGGGTTTCTGGCCATGATAGTGGAGGTCAGACATGCCCTGCCATCCTGTCTACCTTTTTTCTTGAAGATTTACTTTGTAACTCATTAGCAGCTCTAAATATTTACAACACAAGGCTTAAATCATACCTTCAGGTCATCAGTTTATTTATGAGATCTTTTGAGTCTGGAGAAATGTCTGGTATATGTTCAGTGGTGATACTGGAATTTTTCTGCAGAGTCCTTGGTCTCAGATATTGAAGAATGAATTCCTGAGCCACAATAAGTGAAAGTAAGAGAATTTATTGAGAAGAGGAGAAAGAGGAAAGCCTCTGGAGCTGCAGGAGGGTTCCCAAGCAGGTTGACCCAAGAACTTCTACATCTATGGGCTTACATAGTTTCTGCTCTTTCTATATGCAAAGTAAAACTATATTACACCAATCACCATAGTTGCTCCTCACAAAGATGATATAAGAATGCATAGTTTCAAGTTTATCCCTTGCCCATTTCTATGATTGGCTCTTACCATTTGCAAAGCGAGAATTCTATATTGTACCAGTCACTGTACCTGCTCCTGACATACGTGATACAGGAAGGTGTAGTTTTCAGTTGGCTCCTCTCCCATTTCTACGGTGCCATAACATTTATTGTGCAAAGTTCCATTTCCTCCTCCTAGGGACTGTGGCAAGCAGGTTGCACAAGTAGTGAAGCTATGGTTTTTCCTGTGGTCCTATCTCACCAGGAGCCCTTTTCTAGTCTCTCATTCTTGCCTTCCTTACACAGGCCCCTTTCGGTGGTTTGTCTCTGATTAACAGACTTCACTCAAAACATTACAAACCTTTAGACAAAGCTTCATTTCTTTAACCAATCACAAATCAAAACATCTCTAAAATCAAGTGTAACCTGTAATCCCTTGCTTCAAGATTTTGGCTTCCCTTTTGAGGCCAAACCAATCTACACCTTTCATGTATTGATTTATGACTTTATGTGTAATTCCTGCCACCTGAAATGTATAAAACCAAACTGCAATGCAACCGTGGTGAGACCAATTGCTTAAAGCTTCCTGAGTGTGGCTCTCTGGGTCAAATATTTGGCTCAGAATAAACCTCTTTATTTTTTAGTGTTTGGTTTATATGCCTTTTTTAGAAATAATTTTATGTAAATGACTCAATCATTCATAAAACAAGTGCTTTTCAAAGCATAATCCATCTCAAGAGCTGTATTAAACATATGAAGAAAGTGGGAATCATGGATTAAAGAGTTTACAAGCAGCAAGAGGTTTTATAGCCTTGACAATGTGCAATTTCTTCTAAGCAAATTCTTTAAATCTTTGGCATTTTTTTACAGCATTATTTTCTAAGATAATTCCAAAGGTGTTTTAATATTAGGAATAGGATATAGTGGTAGATTAAAAGGGCAACAAATATCTTGTAGTTGGATATAGTGGTAGATTAAAAGGGCAACAAATATCTTGTAGTACCTCCCATCAATTATTAGAGTTGGTTTCTCAGCCACTTAAATATGGGCTGGCCTAGAGTCTTTGTGTGACTAATGGAATCCAGTGCATGTGATACTTTGGCAGTTCTATAGCCCAAGACTCAAGACATCTTTCAGCTTCTGCATTTGTGTTCTTGATATGCCACAATGAGATAGGAAACTGAAGAAGCCTGCTGGAGTGTGAATGGCCATGTGGAAGAGAAATAAGTTTTTCAAGTTGTAGCCAGGTACAACTGTCGGATTTTTTAGTAAAGTCTTTTTGGACAGACAATTCTGCTAAGGTGAAATCAATAGAACAGAATTTTAGAAATAATTAATCAGTATTATTTTCAGACATTAAATTTTGAGCTTTTTGCTTGATGATAGTTAATTGAAATGGACAAATCACAGGATGTTAAGCAGCTTTGAGCTTCAAAGCTTATTGCTTGAAAGTAGGCTTGGAATTTCATGCCCTCATACTGAGTTAATAGCAGTAGGGTGAATGAATTTTCAGTATAAAAGAAAAGTCCAGTTGGGTCATGGGAATGTAGATAAATATGTAGAAGTAAACTTTAAAAGATATATTTTATTACTCAAAACTGGAGCACCATAATGACAGACGTCACTATACATTTGCCAAACCCATAGAATATACAAAAACAACAGCAAAGCCTAATGTAAACTGTGGACTTCAGGTGACAATGATGTGATGCTGTAGGTTCATCCACTGTGACAAACGTACCAGTGTGACAAATGTTTAATTGTATTCCTACTTACTGCTATTTAATTTCCAATTATCTAACTTGAAGGCTACAGCATTTAAAATATTGAGAGACTTTATCTGCACAGTCACAGAAACTTTTTATTCAGATAAATTCCTAAACATTACAATTTTTGCTTTGTTTACCTTTGCTTCAAATGTGAAATGGCGTTTTCACTATTTGTAAAAACAAAAGGAAGTGGGATATAAACATGAGATACATTTTATGGATACTCAGTAATATGACAGCAGCAATGATAAGGTGTAATACTTTAAATACATTTCAGAGAAAATCAGAGGGAGTGTAGTTGAAACTCAATGTGTTATAGATCATCAAATTGTATTACAAAGCAAAGAGATAGTTGTGAAAAATATTTAACACCATTCAAAGAGAAGTTTGTCCTTTTGATTTCTAAAATGATAATACTATCCAACATTTGTTGTGTGCTTATTTGGTGCCACACACTTTTCATATGAGTTCATTTAAGCTTTGTAAGAACATTTGAGGTCGACACCCACTTTAGAGATTAGGAAACAATGGCAAAAAGAAGTTGAGCAATTTCTTTAAGGTCATATAGTTATGTTGGTGTTGAAGTTTAAATAAAGAAAGTTTGATCCCAAAAACTCAAAATTTTGAATTCAAGGGTTCAAAGAACATCATAATGTGACCAGCTGGGAGCACATCATATTTTATATATATACTTTTTTCTACTCTCAAAATTTCCCATGAAGAATTCCCAGTTTAATCAGCATTTATAAATAATTTTGTAATAAATAAGGTCAAAATTAATGCTATACCTGCTAGATCTGTTTTCTAAAGGCATTTTTCTATCACAAAAATATTCATAAGTTAAATAAATAAAACCATATGTTAACCTGGTAAAGTAAAACAGGCAATGTTGATAGCTACTGCAATGAAATTATGAAGGAATTAAAAAAAAAGTAAATTGACAAATTCAAAGAACTTCTAGCTTCATATTAAAAAGAAAAGGATGTGTCTCCATGGCAACATTAACTATCGAAATGCATGTTCTGAACTAAGATTGATACAGTAATTAATACACTAGACATTTTAATATGTACATGTCCATAGACTTTTCTCAGGAAGTATATTGTGATAGATGTTTCTAAATTTTCATTACTAAGTTTATTTAACTCCTGTTTTCACTCTCATCCTGCCCACTTCCCCCATGATAACTGTGACTTTTTGAATTTCTACTGTGGTAAGCTACATGGGGCCCATTTATTAGTAATTCTCCTAATTTTTTTTTTTTTATTCTGTCTATACTAACAATTTTCAAATTCAAAGCTTCAGGATTTTTTTATATGAAATTAATAAAACTTTAATTATTTGCTTACCTTGTTACTCTGGTGAGAATGAAGCTGTTCCTACAGGCCTTGCTTCACACTGCGTCCTTCCACTCACCCGAGGATGGTTTTATTTGGACAGAAGAGGGCCATTCTGCTAATTACCATTGGTAGTCACTTCCTCTCATTCTCTATATTTATCTCATATTTGCAGAAATAGGCTTTTTGTCTGGGAAAATCAATGCAGTTGTATTACCAGAATTTTCTTCTTAAACAGCTTTTGCCAGAATTTTACATTAAGTAATTTAACGCACCCTAATAATAACAATGAATGAAGGTATCTGACTATTTATTGTTCCTTCCAAGGTAATTGTGAAGGAGACATTCTTTTTCTGATTGCACAGGTTTACTAACGCACGAAGAAATAACATGTCTAAAAACATACAGATATAGATGACCAAGCCTGAGTTTAATCCAGAGCTTCAGAGAACACACCATGCTTGACAGTGCCTTCTTCAGAAGGTCTCTGAAAGATGGGGTCAATTTTTCTTTTTTTCTAAAAGAATTGCTTGACTATTTTAGTTTATTTTGATCTCTTTCCTCTATATGTGTTGCAGTACAAATCAGTAGAAATTATAAAACATAAATTAGCATTCTTAGTGTTCTGTATGCCTTACGCATTCCTATGAAGGTCAGCACCATGTGATCTCATGTAAGTAAAGTAGCTGATTTCTTTATTCCACATTTCTGTTTTCTGAAAGGCAGAGCTAATATGGAAATAAGTTCCATGTATACTTACAACCAAATCTTTGTCCTCTGTATTTTTGCCCACATTCTAATTTTCTGACTACTGACACCTCCGTCCCACTTTGTCTGTGGACCTTAATTGACACATCTGCTTCTCTGAGCCTCCATTTTGTTCATCCCACTGAGTCCTTATTATTAGATTTCCATGTCCTCAGGTCTATTTAAAATGGTGACAAAAATTGTCCACCTGAAACTTCCATGTTACAACTCATACACTTAATTTATGTTTCTTGGGATTATAATTTTCTTATTTATTTATTTGTTTGTTTGTTTATTTTTTCTGAGACAGAGTTTCATTTTGTTGCCCTCGGTAGAGTGCTGTGGCATCACAGTTCACAGCAACCTCACACTCTTGCGCTTAAGTTATCCTCCTGCTTCAACCTCCCTAGTAGCTGGGACTACAGGTGCCTGTGACAATTCACGGCTATTTTTAGAGACGAGATCTCACTCTTGGTCAGGCTAATCTAGAACCAGTGAGCTCAGGCAAACCCACCTCGGCCTCCCAAAGTGCTAGGATTACAGGTGTGAGCCACCGTGCCCAGTTGGGATTATAATTTTCAATTATCCACCCAGGTCTTAAGTACCGATGCATGATTTCATTCTACCATGTTTTTTTTTGTCCATATCCTTGAAGATTCACATCCCAGGCTTCTATTTCATTAAATGAAGCAACCTGTCTCATATTTTCACTGAGACCTTCATAATATTTTCATTGTCTAAGCATACAAAAATTTATTCAATAGCTTATTTATGCCTTTACATAAGTATTATTGAACTCCTCAGCTTCTTCCCCAATCCATGTCTTTCTTCTATCACACCTAGAAAAAATTTACCCCTCTTTATATTCACTTATGTATTTTACTTAATATTTTCCCCACATTAGTGCCATCGTTTTGGTAGAGTCCCAATTGTACAATCTTCAATAATACTAGGCTGCAAGACAGTATTTCAGAATATTCTTCACAAAGCACAGCTGCCTAAAACATCTTTAGATTCATAATTTAAATTCATGTAAGATAAATGGCATTCTAACTTTAGCTGTTTTACAAAATATGGCATACTGACTTTAATAAAATAAATAAATTTCTAATAGATTGTTTAAGTGACCCATTCCTATAGATAGACAAGTAAAATAACTTTAGCTGCACCCAAGTTTTCCATGACACTACTTTTACTATGAAAAGTTTAATGTATTTAAATTAATTTTTTTAATGAGACTAACTACAAATTTACTGACTAAGGCACATTGGTAGAATTAAATGGGCTTTGGAAATGCATTTCTTACTATCTGGCTACCTTTGTTGATTCCCCAGATTCTTTTTTTTTTTTTTTTTTTTTTTTTAAATTTTTAATTTCTTTTCTTTTTTATTTTTTTTTTTTTTTTTTATTTTGTTTTTATTTTTTTTTTTTTTTTTTTTTTTTTTTTTTTTTTTTTATTTTTTTTTTTGTTTATTTTTTTTTTTTTTTTTTTTTTTTTTTTTGAATTTATTAATTTTTTTATTGTGGAGAAGGGGCAGGGAAAGAAGGCGGGGGAAGAGGTGAGTGACAGGGTCGGGCCAGTAGCATGGTACCACATTGGCTGTATCTAGGTAG
>CAUYPK010133518.1:0-17282 GCA_963574355.1 Loris lydekkerianus | reverse complement strand
TCAGCTCAGTCCACAAGTCGCAGCTGAGCTGAAGAGGTAGGCGGCTGAACTGAACTGTATTCCACTGAACTATTTAACCCACAATATTTAATGGCACATTTAATTAAGTGAAAACCCCATTTAAGGCAGTAAAGTCTTGTATATAAATGTTTATAAATCCTGAATCCTTATACTCCAATGGCTGCAGCATTTTCCACTTCGGCTTATACTCGAGTCACTAAGTTTTCCCAGTTTTTAGGGTAAAATTAAGGGGGTCAGCTTATACTCGGGTCGGCTTATACTCAAGTATGTATGGTACATCTTCATACATATTGTTACCCTTGGCTATATATGTACATGTTTCTGAATCAACATTATAGTTCAGTGGAAAACGTCACTGATTAAATGGAGAAAGGGGTAACAGATTTATGATTAAGGAAAATATTGTGAAATATTGAATCACTATTTGTTGAGCATTTACCTAGAATTGCATTAAGTACTATATTAAGTTTTACACCACCTTGTGAAGTATTGTTTGTGTATCCCCATTTTACAGAGGAAGAAACTGATCCGTAGAGAGGTAAGAAGCATGGCTGAGGTCACACAGCCAGGAAGGGCAGGGCTGGGAGTGAAACTGAGGTGGTTTGGAGCGTGGAGCTGCGCCCTTGCCCACTGTGCTGTGATACTTTGTGAATCACTGACAAACGCATAGGGCAGTTGATCTCCAGATGGTCTCACCTGGTTTAAAACAAAAGGGTTTTTTAAATTATTATTAAATTCTAGTTTTGTGTACACTTACATCTGTATGATGTCTGCATTTAAGCAAGTCAGTCACTGCAGATGCAGCTCATATTGGAAGGATGCCTAATTTTTTAATTTGATCTGCTCGTGCTTCCTTCACAAGTATCTTAATCGAGGATGACTGCAGAACATAGATCATAATGTAATATGTAATTTTAGTCAGGACAGGTGTAATAGATTGTATATTTCATTATAAAAATAAACGTAAATTTTAGTATTAGGTACAAAAATCTTTTTACAAGAATATAATTTATTGATATACATAGTAGCAAAGACTACACATTGTCAACATAAGAAAACTGGGATGCTGTGTCCTAATGTGTGTTAATGAGCACTTCATCTGTAATGGATTTTGAAGTTCTGCAGAGCTTTGTAATAGGGGGTGCTTTGTAGTTACTGATTATTCACCTACACGGTCCCTGCAAGGTAGGTCAGTCAAATGTTATCCGTATTTTACAGATGAGGCATCTGAGACAGGGAGGTTAAGTGACTCACCCAGGGTCACACAGCAAGTCATTGGCAGAGCAGGGATTAGAACTGAGTTCCTGATTCCCAATCCTGTCCTTGGTCTGCTTGGCCACGCTACCTGTGTATAGTAAGTCTTCAAATCATGCTTGTGACAAGCGTCTGACATACTAACAAAAAGATGAGAAATTTAAAAAAATGAAATATTAACGTGACAGTAGAATGTAACAACTCTAAGGCAAAGCATGTATGTCATTAAGTTGCAGAAGTGAAATGTTTTGAAGTGACTCAGGAGTTAGAAATGTGGTAGATCACATAGTAAAGGACTACTAAAAATAACCAAGGAAGCATACAGAAAGAGAAGGCTGGCTAAGGGTAGGTCAGAGGCATTGCCCTAGCACTTCTCTCTCCTGCTGGGAGCACACAGAGTGTTTTGTCAGGGGCTGTCATACGTAAGTGTAATAACTTGACTTACAGTACTTGTGCATAACTTGTCAGAAAAGGCAGTTTTGCTTTGGGGGAATGAAAAGTGGGAGTTGTAGATTTTATATTAAATTTATATCATATAACCCTAGAAACAAACTAATACATTAACCAAAACAAAGATGAAAAAATATCTATTTCACATTAAAGTGTGTCTTTAGAGCTTCCTATAAAACCAAGGTATCTGACCTAGTAATATAAAATTATTTTCCAATATTTAATGAGCTTTTATGTCTTTCTTTGAGCTCTTTAGTCAAATAACTTATGGCTTTTAGTTTGGAAGAACATACAGTCATGTGTATCTGCCAGTGAATGTATGAAAATAACTGTGCACACTTGGAACAAGGCAGTCTGTCTGTTCCTTTTAAATTAGAGAGTCGAAATGTCTCTTGGTACCAAAAGAAATTCATGACTGAGGAGTGCGTTAATGTGCACTGTGAGCCCTTGTCAACAAGTGGGGGTTTTTGTTGGTGTGTCAGGTCTAAAAGACTTTTAATTTGTTTACTATAAGTTAATGGGAATAGAATTTTTCCCGGTTTCCACCACCTAGTTAAGAGTTTGTATAATCATTGCCACCACATACAAAGTACTGGTTAGTTTCATCCATCAGCCTCTTCCTATTACTTGATGTTTTGTTTCTGTCCTGACATCCCTTTTAATTTTTTTCTCCATAACTTTTCATGCTGTACAAAGTACACTCGAAAACTGCATTTCAGAAATATTTAATACAATTAGAGGAAATTGTTTTCAGCTCTGGATATTCAGTACTCAAATTGAAAGGAGAAAGTAAAGTTTTCCTCAACATACACCTGTCTGTCCATGACAGCTTTCCCTTCCGTGAGGCAGCGTGAGCTTCCAAGTGCCTGGGTAGAGAAGGACCTGTAAAAATACAGCATAGAAATAATAATCTTTAAAACTTATTTCAAGTGCTATATATATTATTTGAAAAATATTTTTTGTGAGAAACAGTGTGTGTTTCATCATTCACCTGAATGTTTTAAATCATAATCTCGAATTTTAAGAATCACCTGGTCAGCTAGCAATTAAAATTTGTATTGCCATCTCGTTTACAAATAATGAGATATGCTTGCTTATGATTTCTGTCAACATAAAATTATATGTAAAGTTTCATAGTAATACCGTTTTACTAGCCTGTAAAAACTGTGTCCCCCAGAAGAATTTGCTAAGAATGTTGATTGACCCTGGTGGCTTTATTTTAACAGGTCATGTATGTAGAAGGGACGGCAGTTGTCATGGGCTTTGAAGACCCCATGCTTCAGACAGATGACACTCCTATTAAACGCTGCCTCCAAACCAAATGGCCATACATCGAACTACTCTGGACCACGGATCGCTCTCCTTCACTGAACTAATAAGTGTTGACAAGGAAGATCTCAATAACAGATGTTGAAAGAAGAATTCAAGACTAGCAATTGGCTAACTTAAACTAAACACTGATATACTGTAAATAATAATTAAAAACACATTTTCAGTGTCTAAGCTATGTTTAAATTATTTGTTCTAAAGCTTTATGTTAAAGGTTATCCTATTTTAACCCTTTGTGTGACATTTACTAGCAAAATTAAGCTTTAATCAAAGTTCATCACTTATTGGTCATTTACTTACCACAGTACAAACATAATACCTACAGCATTTATATATTGAGTATCAAAGTTACTATTTATAAACTTCTACTTTGGGGTTTTATTTCACCCAGGCACATTTTATTATTTGAATGAGCTGGGTTTTATATCAGCCTCCACACCAAAATGCAGAAGAGTTGTTATTTCTTGTCTAAACTACATTTGGCCCCAGATCCTTTAACAATTGAGTTAGTGCTGGCATGTTTACAAAAAGTAGAACTATTAAGGAACATTACCACATAGAGACGTATAGGGGATGTATTTTTTAAAATGATAGAAAAGAGAATCTGATAGTCTTAACACTGTTAACTTTTACTGTATTGCCAAATACACTTTTCCAAATTTGTCCCAAAGCCCTGTAAGCCAACTTTCTTGTATATTTATAAATGTGCTGAATGCATGAGAACATCTGTTATTACATTAGTATATCGCATTATTTATTACGATCCTAGTCAATGGCCTAAATAAACACTTTTTCCTTTGCCCTAGCAGTTTCTTATATTAGTGTCTCAAAGTGAACAAATACATATTTTTAAATGTTTCTACCCAGCAATCCTGAGAACACAGCATACAGCAAATGACCAATGGACTTGTATGGGACCTTGAATAAGACACCAAACCTTGCACTTAACCTAAGAGCTCTGCTGACTCCGCAGCAGCACAGGAACCTGGGTGGCAGCTATCTAGACCAGTGGGCAAAGATGCAGACATGTCATCATATTTAGGGAGAGATTTGCTTTATTCTGACAGGTTTGTTACTCAGCAATTTAAAATCAGAATAGCCAAAAATACTTTACTTTCTTTGCTTTTGAAGCAGACAATTGTTTACTATCCTTTTTTGTATTTCAGAACTAAATGTTACCTTCAATGGTGTATCCCTGTGTGAATCTCTGTTTGCGATCTTAATTGTCTTTTATATATACACAATATAGTTAAGTGGATAACAGCATAGGAAAAAGGTGATGCAAGATGTTATGTAAACTTCTGATGACTTTTTTTCCAGAGTATGATACTAGCTACTGGAATTACAGCTATAAAGTGTCAGTATTTTTGGTCTAATCATGGTCCCTTCCAAATGTATATAAAATACATTATGCTGGAATTATTTTTGCAAACTCTAGTTTCCTGATCCTAAATCTCTTAAGGACTACAGTCCTCTTATATTGCTGTATAACACATCTGAAAACTTCCTAGCATAAAACAATCATTGTATTCTGTTCTAGACCCCCTATAACTCAGGAGTCGCAAGAGGGCACGGTAGCAGATAGATGGCTTGTCTACTGGCTCAACAGAGACTCTCAGCAACCTGGGGCCAGAATCTTCTGGAGGTCAGACATAAGTGGGACCTCAGCTCTATTTCATTGACAGACGTAAAACACTACATCAAACACCCACAGGTATGTTTTCTCATGCATTGCACTACTTGCCAAAATAGATTATATGCTGTATACAGCAAGTCTGGAAAATCCCAAAAGTTTGGAAACCAAGCAACACACTTCTGAATAACCTCAAGGTCAAGGAGAAATTGTATGGGAATTAGAACGTGCTATTTATAGAATGATAATAAAAATATGATATGGAAAAATAGTGAAATACGATTAAAGCAATACTTAGAGAAGTAAATGTTTAGCTTTAAATAATTACTGTATATTAGAAAAGTAGAAAGTTTAGAAATTGGCAATTTGTGATTTTATCTCTAAAACCATAAATGGGACATAAACAAAAGAACCACATGGGAAAAAAATGAATTTGGACCCCTGTCTCCTGCCAGTTGCAAAAATTAAATGATCCTATATTGAATTGTAAGGGCTAACACTATAAAATTCCTGAAAGAAAACTAAGAGTAAATAATGACCTTGAGTTAGACAATAGTTTCTTAATACTAAAAGCACAAATGTCTAAAAGGATAAATTGAACTTCATGAAAATTAAAAACTTTTGTCAAAGGACATTATCAAGAAAGTCAAATTACAACCCACAGAATGGGAAAAATATCTACAAATAATCTCAAGAAATTTGAATGCACTGTATATAAAGAATTCAGAACAATAAAAAATATTTAAATGGGCAAATGATTTCAAGAGGCTTTCTCTAAAGATGATATACCAATGACCAATACGCACATGAAAATAAGCTCAGCCTAGTTGTTACTAATAGAAATACAAATGAAAACTGCAAGAAACTATTTCATAAAAAAGATATAAATAAAAAAAATACAATAGCAAGTGTTGGCAAAGACTTGGAGAAAGCCTCACACATTTCTAGCAGGGATGTAAACTGGTGAAGTCACTTCAGAAAATAGTTCTGTAGTTCTTTAAAGGGTTAAAATACGGAAAGCATACAACCCAGTCACACAAACTCCTAGGGGTTTCCTCAAGAGAAATACTGAAAATTCATTCACACAAAAATGTCATGTAAATATTCATAGCAGCATTATTAATAACCAAAAACATGGAAATAACCTAAGTGTTCATCTCCTGACAGCTGGCTAAATAAATTCAGTACAGATGGTACCCAGCTTACTGTGACTTGACTTACGAGTTTTTGACTTTACCTTGGATTTTTCATATTAGATGCATTTTTGACTTTAATATTTATAAGTTGAAGACCATGTGATTGTACATATAATGGAATCTTATTTGGAAATAACAAAATGATTGACACCTGCTACAGCACAGAAGACCTTGGAAAACATTGTGTTAAGTGAAAGAAGCCAGTTGCAGAAGACCACGTGCATGATTCCATTTGTGTGAAGTGTCCAGAGCTGGCAAAGCATAGACTTGAAATGGATTAGCAGTTGCCAAAGACGGGTGGGGAGGGAGTGGAGTAACAGGATTGGGGAGCAAGTGCTAATGTGGTGAAGCCTCTTTCTGGGTGATGAAATATTCCACAATTAGAGTCTCTTGATGACTGTGTAACTCTACATACACTAAAAACTGAACTGTGAGAATAAAAGATAAAAAGAAACCAATGAAATAGTAAGCAGATATACAATGGGGGTGGGGGAGCCAATAAATATGAAAGTAAGTCTCTTTAACGTCAATAACCCTAAAAGAACCAAGCAAGAAAAAAGGAGAAATGCAAGTTAGCATCAAGAACAAAAGGGAACATTACCATAAATTCTCTGGAAATTAAAAGGGTTGAGTTATGAGCTATCTTTTGCTAATAAATTTTAAAATTTAATCAAATGGACTAATTGTGTGAAATAGCAGAACTGACACAAGGAAAAAAAAAATTATTTCTGTTAAAGAAATACAATCAATTAAAATTCTTTCCTCAATGAAAACTCATGGCCTAGATAGCTTTACTGGCAAATGCTTCCAAAAAATTAAAGAAAAAAAAAGGTATTTTAAAAAAAGGTATTATCTACTTCCAGGAAATAGAAAAGGAATAATTTTATTTTATGAACCCAGAATAACCTTGATACAATACTAAAACCTGAAAAAGGCATTATATTTTAAAAAGTACAATTACTTCCTAGGATCATGAGCACAAAAGCCCTATACAAATAAGTCATGTGAATAAATTATATACATAGGTGTGTGTATGTGTATAATACATCATGACTCAAAGAAGATTGTTACAGAAGTGAAAAGTTGGCTTAATATTAAAAATAAGTAGCTACGGATCCCCCAGGCTCCACCTTCATGGTTGCTGTGCTACTATCTCACCCTGTTGTCTCAACCAAGTAGCTCCTGCCTGACCTCCAGTCCACAGCTCTGGCTCTGAGGCTCCTGCTGCACTGGTCTCATGGCTCCACTGCACCCCTGAGGCTCCACCACTGAGAATTCATCACAGCTGCCAGGACCACAGTTCTGCCCTCAGAGGCTCCAGCTCTGGCCCTGAGGACCCAGTGTTCTCATCATGCCTATGACAGGCCCCACCCCAGATTCTAGCACTGTACTTAGGGCCTGAGAGTCTGCCCCTGAGGACCCACCAGTACCAACTTGGCCTGCAGAACCATCCGGTGGTCCAACCAACTAGGGACCCTTCACCCTCAAACTGTCATTGCACCTGGACCTGGTTCAAGCAAACACCCACAGCCTCAACACCCACAACCACTGCCTATGTACTTTCACCCAGCTGCCACTTTCACCTTGATGGGGAGACCCTCCCCCACAATGCCAGCTTCTGTGGAAAAGGTCTTACTCAGCTCCCAACTTGAGCTTCCAGCAACAGTCTGGGGAACAACCCACCACTTCACATGAATACCATCTAGCACCAGCTTGAACTGTGAAAATCACAGGGAGATGGGACAAAACAGGACAGTTGCATTATAGGCTCTCAGTATCACCCGTTCCTGGTCTGCCAGGTCAATTGTACAGAATAGGATCAAAAGACACCAACCAACTAGGGACCAGTTCTTCTCACTATGTTGGAGAATTCCCCAGCAAAAACTCTCCAGCTCTGAGCTGGGAGAAGAGGATTCAGATGAGAAGAAGCCAGCAAAAGAACTCTGGCAACATGAGCAAACAGAACAGTTTGACATCCCCAAGGGATCACAATGGATATACAGCAGTGGGCCCCAATCAGAAAAGAATTGTTCCAACGTCAGAAACAGTTCAAGATACAGATGGCAAGTAAGACAAATGAAATCAAAAAGAAAGTTGAAAACCAACAAAATGGAGCCAAAAAATTATTTTAGGACATCAATGAAAAAAATTAAAATGTTACTATAGTATATAATAAACTTAAAGAAATGGAAGGGTCATCTTGGGAATTTCAAAATACAGTAGAAAGCTTTAACAACCGGCTAATCCAAGAAGAAGAATCTCAAAGCTTGAATACAGGGTTCTTTAACTAACACAGTCATTCAAAGATACAGAAAAGAGAATAAAGACAACTGAGCAGTCACAGAATTGTGGAACTATGTGAAGAGAACTAATATATGAATTATAAAGGTATCCCTGAAGGAGAAGAAAGATCTAAAAGCCTGGAAAATCTATTAAAGGGAAATATTGAGGGAAAACTTCCCTGGTACTCCAGAGACTCAGGTATCCAGACACAAGATGGTCACTGAACACCCTGAAGATTCATAACAAATATGACATCTCCATATTGACTTTGGCTAATGTCAAAATGAAGGAGATAATTCTACAAGCAACAGGATGAAAGCAATAACTAACTATAAAGGAAAACCCATGAGGCTAAACAGCATTCTCTGAGACCATACAAGCCATAACAGATGAGGGCCTCATCTTCCGTATTCTTAAACAGAATAACTGCCAGCTGAGAATCTTGTATCCTGTAAAACTAAGTTTCATAAATGATGGAGAAAGACTTTTCCAAAAAAGCAAATGCTAAGAGAATTTGTCATTACTAGACTTGTCCTACAGTAAATACTCAGAGCCTCATCACACACGGGTCAGCACCCACCAGTGCAAAATCACCCAGCATTAAGGCTTTACAGCTCTCATAAAACAATAGACGAGAGAAAATAAATAAGATATCACCATAATAAACAGCATAGCACCTCATGTATCAACAAAAACACTCAACATAAATGGTTTGAATGTCCTAATTAAAAGACACAGACTGGCTGAATTGATGATAAAACACAGCCCAAGCATCAGCTGTCTCCAGAAAACACATGTAATCCACAAGGTCTCACATAGTAGACACAAGGTGAAGGGATGGAAAAAATATTCCACACAAACAGAAGCCAAAAGGGAGAGGTGTAGCCATTCTCATATCAGATAAAACTGACTTCTAAATAATGATAAAGAAAGAAAGATGGTCTTTAAATGATAGAAAAGGGAGACATTTAACAAGAGCTAATAATCCTAAATATATACACACATAATACAGGAGCTCCCAGATTCATAATGCAAATCATACTAAAACTAAGCAACATCATAAACCATAGCAATGTAATTGCTGCAACTTCAACATCCCACTTAAAGAGGTGGACAAATTGTCAAAGCAGAAAAATAAAAAAAGACAGTCTGTACTTAAACAAAACTCTATAACAAATGACCTGACAGACATTTATAGAACATTCTGTAATCTACAGAACATATACAGAACCCCAAAACTACCAAATATATTCTTACCAACACATGGGATGTTCTCCACGATTGTATCTTAGGCCACAAACCATGTCTCAGCAAACTCGAAAAAATTAAATTCATACCACGTATCTTCCCAAACTTCAGTGAATAGAACTAGACGTTAATTCCAAGAGAAACACTCAATTTTACGCAAAGTCATAGAAATTAAACAACCTACTGTTGAAGAATCCTTAGAGCAGTGATGAAGTTAAAATGGAAATCAAAAGATCTTTCAAAGACAAAAGGGACATGAGCTATTAAAATGTACAGGACATAGCAAAAGCATTCCTCGGAGGAAAATTCATAACTTTTAAGTACCTACATTAAAAAGACAGCACAAATTAGCAATCTAATGTCACATCTCAAAGAACTAGAAAAGAGAAAACTAACCCCAAAGCCAGCAGAAGACTAGAAATAAAGCTCAGAGCAGAACTAAATGAAATGGAAATCAAAGAGACAATATAAAGGGTCAATGAAACAAAAAGTTGGTTCTTTGAAAATATAAATGAAATCATTAGATATCTAGCTAGATTAACCACAGAAAGAAGTGAAGGGACCCAAATGAGCCTAATCAGAAAGGAACAAGATCCTGCAACTGATACCACAGAAATGCAAACTATCATCCATGAATACTATGAAAATCTCTCTGCACAAAGACTAGAAAGTGAAGGAAATATATTTCTGGAAATATGCAACCTCCAGAGACTAAATGAAGAGGAAATAGAACTCCTGGACTGACCAAGAACAAGCAGCCAGATTGAACCAGTAATAAAACAATCTCCCAGCAACAAGAGTAAAGCCCTGGACCAGATGGATTCAAAGCCAAATTCTATCAGACCTACAAAGAAGAACTTGTGCCTGTCCTACAGAAATTATTCCATAACATCGGGAAGGAAGGAATCCTCCCCAGGCATTCTATGAAGCCAGTAGCACTTTGATACCAAAACCAGGAAAGGACACAACAAAAAAAGAAAACTACAGACCAATATCCTTTATGAATATAGATACAGACACACGCAACAAAATACTAGTAAACCAAATTCAACAGCACATCAAAAAAATAATTCACCATGGTCATGTGGGCTTCATCCCAGGGATGCAAGGATGGTTCAAAACAGCCAGGTCAATAAATGTAACTCACCACATAATCAGAAACAAAAGAAAAGACCATCAGATCATCTCCATAGATGCAGCATTTGACAAAATCCAGCACCCTTTTATAATAAAACTCCCCAACAAACTAGAAGGAACATAACTCCAAATTATAGAATGCTGCCCAGGCCTTCCAAGATCCACCGACTGCGCAGCACAACACAATAATGAGAAAGACCGATCTCACCTGGCTGCCTTCAGGATGCATCAGGGCCAGAAACTTCAATACAGACTCATAAATATGAAAAGGAATTGGAAATCATATTCACCTTCATTCAATTCACAAGAATTTATGGAGCATTGCTATATATATATATATACTAAATAAGATATGAAATATCTTCTAGCATTCTAGCCCATATTAAATGGTCAGCGAATGTTCTCTCTGCCTGCCTCTTCCTCGTGAAGATGAAATGGGGATAACAGTGTTGCCATATGTACATGGGAGACATTGCCAGCTGCATATCAAATTTATACCAGCTTATAATATATGAAAAATAAGAATCAATTTAATAGAAGAAAAAAATACAGAGCTCACTGCCATATAATATAGTATTTGTCATAATAAGTTATATAACTTAAAACTTTCTAAGCATGAAAAATATTTTCTGCCATAAAGGTGTTTTCTCTAAATGTATGACCAACGGTACGGATATTTCTCCCACTGTGTTCTGAACTAGAGTTAACAGTAAACATCTCTACTGAAGAACGCTAACTCATTCTATCAACACGATGGTTACGTTATGCAATAATATTTCTCTCCCTGTCAATGGTATTTCTTTTCTTGTTCGCACTAACTGATGTTACATATTAAATCAATTGACTAATTCTAAACAAATATTTTGAGCAAAAAGGCAAATGTGCTCAATTTCTGGCTGTCTTGTGGAATTAAATTAAAACATTTTGTCTATAAATACATCTATAATCATGCTAAAATTCCATAGAGGAAATATGCCCTGTTAAAATCACTCTGCTCTGGAAAACAAAAAACAACAAAAAAACAGCAAAATAGCATTTCTATTTATCACATTTCCTATATAGTCTTATTTACTTTCACACTTTTTATCTACTCATTTTTACAGTTGCAAGAAAGTTAGTACTATCTTTTCACATCTGGCAGAGTACCAGAATCCTAATTGAAATATATAGTATTTCTTTGCAAGAGATTGTAGCTGGAAGTTAGCATGGCAGACGTCTCTGAGATCAGAGTGGACATCTGACAGAGATCTTACTATTCATCAGCTATGTAGCCTTCAGACAAGTTCCTTGTTTCCTATTGCATCTTCTTTGCCCATTAAATGAGTTGTTGAGAGCTTTCTAAATACTGTACGTACATATTCTGGATGCGGTGGATCACACCTACAACTCTAGCCCTTTGGGAGGCTGAGGTGGGAGGATCGCTTAAGCGCAGGAGGTCTAGACCAGCCTGAGTAAGAGCAAGACCCCATCTCTACTATAAATAGAAAAATAAACCAAGTGTTGTGGCAAGGGCCTGTAGTCCCAGTTACTCTGGAGGCTGAGGCAGGAGGATCACTTGAGTCCAGGAGTTTGAGGTTGCTGTGAGCTAGGCTGATGCCACAGTATTCTAGCCTGGGCAACAGAGTGCGACTCTGTCTCAAAAAGTTCAAAGTAAATACTCAGTAAATGGTGAATATTATCATCAATTATCAGCCTACTCACTAACCAGTAACTCAGTATTCTAGCCATTCTAAAAACTACCTCTCTCACAGCAGTGGTATACAAATACATTGTGCCCTAGACAGAAAAATTTAGCCATATTAAAAAACTCAAGCTCTCGAACAATCCAGCCTTTTTGGGAACAGAACAAACAGGGCCACAGTTTTGAGCAGATTTGCAAAAATGGGCTTATGACGTCACTTAACAATGTTGATCACTGCAGTAAGTTCCGAGCTTTCCATTGGCAGCAACTTGGTCTTATTTATATCTGTACTGCTCATAGCAATTTAGGAAATGGAATTGGGGCTCAGTAGTGGTGTGCTGAATTGTTATTTAATGTAATACCCATTTGTACCCTATTGTAATCTTCACCCACTGAGTAAGAAAAATGTCATGGATTCATTTTTCTCTAACTCTCTGGGGTTATATGAGTTTCTTTGGGCACCCATATCCCCAAAAGTGACTATATTAGGTGAGCCAAATGGATCTTCACTTGAGGCAAGGGTTGGTTGCAAGATTAGGTTAAAACCTCTGGTGACAAGGTAGAAAAGGTCGCTTTAGGTCAGGGATCCTCAAACTGCGGCCCATGGGCCACATGAGGTGGTGTGATTGTGTTTGTTCCCGTTTTGTTTTTTTACTTCAAAATAAGATATGTGCAGTGTGCATAGGAATTTGTTCATAGACTTTTTTTTTTTTTTAACTATAGTCTGGCCCTCCAACGGTCTGAGGGACAGTGACCTGTTTAAAAAGTTTGAGGACGCCTGCTTTAGATGAACGGCAGGATGTCTCTCTCTCTCTGCCTGTCTCACAGCAGTGGTATACAAACATGCCATGCACATGGTTATCTGGTGGAGTTACAGTGAGTGCAACCAAGCATCTCAGACAGCAGCAAGTAAAGTGGGGAAGGGGACCAGGGGACCGCATGCAAACATCTAGTTCAAGTCTTTTAGTAAGTGGCAGGTCTGACCTACTTGTCTCTGACAGGGGTGGCAACCTGCAACCCTGGGGCCGTATATGGCCTTCTGGAACCTGTCAGGCCGTACCCATTTGCCTCCCTCCCTCCTGGCCCAGTCTGAGCTTCACCTACACGACCTGCGTGCTCCCTGGAGTTCACTGGCATAGCCTCTATGCTGCTTGCTCTTTCCCCCTGGACCACTCTTCCCTGGGATACCCACGCGGCCTGCTCCCACAGTTCCCCCAGATCTTTACCCAACGCCCACCTACTAGCAAGGCCTCCACCATCTTTCTTTTTTTTTCTTTTTTTTTTTTTTGAGACATAGTCTCACTATGTCACCCTAGGGAAAGTGTTGTGGCATCACAGCTCACAACAACCTCAAACTCTCAGGCTTAAGTGATTCTCTTGCCTCAGCCTCCCAAGTAGCTGGGACTACATGTGTCCACCACAACATTCGGCTATTCACCATCTTTCCTTAATATTAATAAAATATCAACTGCCCATTGACACCATCACTGCCACCTGCTGGCCAGGCATTTGCTATCTCCCTTACTCTGTTATTTGTCTTTAAAGCACTGTTTACTACTGGACAATTTCTGTCTCGTCTGTCTTACTAATCATGTCTCCCGTCTGTAGAATGTAGGCCTCGTGAAGGCAGGATCTGCTCCCTGCTTTGTGCTCCACACCTACTATCTGGCACACCCCAAGCATCTAGGAATTGCTTGTTGAATGAATTAATGAATGTAGGAATGGAAGAAATTTCCAGATTCTTAAAGATGGATGTAAAAATGAAATTGAAAATTAAAGTATCTCCTAGCACATATACCACCATTTTATTTCAGAAGTTCCTGCCTCCTGATTAGTGCTCACTAACTGCGCAATCTGATGTATGTTTTATACATGTCTTTCATTTATATTTGACTTTTTAAAGCTCATCTGCTTAAGGCAATCTTATGACCTACATTAAGTTTTTAGGAAGCATGGAGTTGGTTACATGCTTGGTTACATGCTTGGAGTTTGGTTACACAAAACCTGGAATTGCAGAAGCTCTTTGTCTGACAGTGGCTATTTTTGGATGCCTTTGCTTTCACACTCCAATACAGCCTTGGAAAAGAAAAACAAAACAAAACAACTCCCTCTAAAGCACTTGACCACAGAACAATCATCATGTTTATCAAAACCTGACAAACCTTTCCAAGCACTTTTTATCATTAGTTTACAGCCAAAGCAAATTGCAAACAGGCCAAGCGTGTTTTTGGTAAGGTATCAATTTGCTACCACTAAGAAATTACAACAAAATGAGAAACCATTTGTCTCTTTCCTTACTGCTTTAAAAAAAAAAAATAAAAAAATAAAATAAAATGGTTGAAATTACATTTACTGAGCAAACAGATAAAATCAGTTTTAAGCTTCTAGCAGCTCCACTAAAAAAGGAAAAACGTGTATTGCTACAATTAAGCAGGACCACCGATATTTTTATTATCTTTAATTACTGCTATTATCATAGTTAAGGATGAGGAGGAAACTTGGCATACTCCACCCCCTAGAGAATGGGACCAGAATTCCAGACTCTGATACTCTTGCCATTGCAGCCATTTCCTTTCTGCAGTTGAGGTTATTATTATCCTCATCACCCTTTCCAACTTCCTTGTTTAGCCAGAAATTAGAAGGAACCCAGAAAAAGTGGAGAGCTCTGAGCCTTCAACGTAAAAGGACACCATGAGCTCAGCCCCTGCCCCAAGTGGTGTGGTATAGCAGTAAAACAGACAAAGGGCTACAAGTTGTCTGTTACAGCTATTAAGAGCTTTACAAGGTCAAACCTCTTTTTATGTCTCAGTGACTTGTCTCTATGGGAACTTCAAAACATCAACACAGGATTCTGAAACACAGACTGTTTCCCCCACTGTACACAGCCAGACATAAGTATGGTTGAGTAGGAGGCAATCATTCATGGCTAGATTGTTACCTATCTACAGCTTGTCTTTATTCTCTTATTTCCTAAATTAGGCTTAGGCTTAATTAATACTTCTTCTGTCCATCCAGTCTTTATCCTTAAGCTACAATTTCAACATCATGTGAGACAGGCCCAGAAATAGACAGACCAAGGCAACAGAATAGGAGGCCTCTGAATAAGCTTGCACTTGTACACCTGCGTGCATGTGTGTGTGTGTCTTTCTGGGTGTGTTTAATACGTGGATTGCTAATCAGAGAAGGAACAGATGGGTTATTTTAATTGTGTGTCAACGTGAAAACGCAAAAGCAGTGCAATCCCTACCTCACACCCTGTACTAAAATATATTCTGAATAAATTTGATACTGTAAGAATACTGGTACAAGTTCTAAGCGACTCTTTCTATGACCTTGGAAAGGTAAAAGACTTTCTAAAAATCACATTAGGTGGGAAAATGATAGCACTGACCCATAAAATTGTAAGATTTCTGTATATAGAACCCCACAAGTAAAATTAAATAGGAATTAAGCAGGAAAGAAATACATGTACGTGACTGACAAAGAGTTTGCACCGCCATTCTAGCCCTATAGGAAAATAGACTTAGGGTTATGATGGGACATTCATTGCTCACAAAACACCTTTCTGAGCCTTAGTTTCCCCCATGAAATATGGGAAGAAAATAATGCATATAAAGAGATTAGTGTTGGCCATACATTTATATTTGCAATAAAAACAATTTTACTTATTACTGTGTGTGTATATTTGTGTGCGCACAAGGCTTTGTCTACATGAACCAATTCTCCTGTCCAGTTTTAGAACTGAAAGCCCAGAATCCCAGAGACAGGGAAACTGAAACAGTAAATCTTTATACTACATACATAGTAAAGGACTAGGAAGAATGAGCACCAAGGTTTTAATAGTATTTAATTCTAGAAAGAGTTATAGATTCCTTTTCTTTTTTATGCTTAGTTGCATATTCTAATTTTTTCCATGAATCTGTGTGTTGGTTTTATGATAAGAAAAAAAAATACATTTATTTCAATTTGACCTTAAAAGAATTGAATACAGCTCTGTCTAAAACTATTAACATCCATGGATATTTTTCCAAAATATACGCTGAGGCAAAAATTAGCAATCCATACCATGAGAACATTTTCCGGCCCCCAAGATATGACAGGTATAAATTTGCCACCACTGCAGAAATTCTCCCTCTTCATGGTTTCTGTATTTCTCTGTCTTGACAATTATCACAGGAAATACAATGTAAGTGGATTAAGAAAAGGGAAGTCAGGCAGTTAGTATTAGGTTGTTTCAAAAGTTTTGTTTGTTTTTATGAGTTTACTTTAAACTGTAATATCTCAGTGAATATTTATTCAATTTAATCGAAATAAGCGCCATTTGAATCAGTGCACTTTTGCCAATGTAACACAAGTCGATTAATTTCGTCAGCATACACATTGGGTGCTCAGGATTTGATGAAGTCAATGAAGGCCGTTTTTGTTAGGTCCTGATTGGCAAAGGTTCTACTGGTGAGAAAGTTAGAAGTGCTTAAAAAGATGGTAGTCGGTTGGCGAGAGGTCTGGGGAGTATGGTGGGTGGGGCAGAACTTCGACGCTCAATTCCTTTAATTTTCGGACGGTGATTTGTGAGACGTGTGGCTGGGCGTTGTCGTGGAGCAGGATCGGCCCTCTTCTGTTGACCAGTGCTGGCTGCTGCTGACGCCATTTTCGGTACATTTCATCGATTTCCTCACAATAGGACTCTGCTGTGATGGTTTGGCCTGGTTGCAGAAAGTTATAGTGAATCACACCAGCCGCTGACCACATGGTACAGTAACCATGATCTTATTTTGGTGGGGTTTCGCCTTTGGGAAGTGCCTGGGTGGCTCATCGGTGTCCAACCAGTGTCCTGAACGTTTCCTATTGTCGTAGAGAATCCACTTTTCATCACACGTGACGATCCAATCCGAAAAAGGATCGTTTTGGTTGCGCAAAAGCAATGAAGAACAAACCTCGAAACGTGACAATTTCTGCCAATCGTTTAAATCGTGGGGCACCCACTTTTCGAGCTTTTTGACCTTTCCAATATGTTTTAAACCATCAAAAACCACACGGGAGCTGACACCCA